>JAOUZG010051355.1:2590741-2641765 GCA_026289955.1 Argiope argentata
ATATATATATATATATATATATATATATATATTCTTTATTTAGTGTTTGGAGAACAGACAAGGGAGAATGGTGCACCTTGAGAAAAAATTTTCTAGCATAAGACTAATAATCTAGCAATTACCCTTTTCGCATTAGTTAAATATATCCAATTTCATGCACTATTTATTCAACTTCACTTTTAACTATCTCTAAATAACTGTAAAATCTAGATTTGAAAGGTTGATTATAAAAACATTAAAACTATGTAAAATTATCCTATGTACAAGGTCCACTCACTTCATAGAATATCCTGCAGTCTATACAAGATAATCCTATACAAACTACCAGTTTCTATTCCAGATGCAATCCAGTGTGTACACACTACAATTAGTCTATATTCCATTTGTGATAAGTCACACCAGACTCTCCGACCCGCCTAGAAGGCACACGGATTAACCATAAAATTGAATGACCAAACCACTGCAACAGCAATACTGGCGGGAACTGTATTTGAGTCCTAAGGATCATCACCGGTCACGGTACAACCCATCCCGTTGGAAGTGCGTTGCGTCATCGATGGGAGGAGACTACCTCCACCTGTTAGTGTACCCCCCCCCATGATGGCGAGATCCAACCACCATGCCGGAAGCATCTCATTCTCATTTCGAGATGCTCCGAGGGGGTCCAGCTGTGATAAGGAGATTGGGGGTTCTATCTCAATATACGTCTTTGAGATTTATATAAAAATTACAACATTAATTGAATTGAAAGCTCTTGTCTATCACAAATTTGTCATTTGTCAGATCTTTATTAGATAATTTAGAAATATCATCTTATAAGCAGTCTCAATTGTCTTTTTCGGTTACTTTTTATTTTGTTTTCGTTACACTTAACAGGCGAATTTTATTATTGACCATTGCAAACTAAATAGTCATATTCCGAGCTTCGATATCCGAAATGTCGATGCTTGTATCATAAGGTATCATGATATTGGCAATCTCATTGCTATACTGTAAGGTCCGCGAATTTTGGAAACCCTTCTCACCCCACATAGCAACCCTTCTTATGGAGATACGTAAGAACGTGAAGGGGAAAAGATTGAGAGAGGAGAGAGATCAACCAAAGAGTCGATGAAAGATGGATTGTTGAGAGGTGAATTCGAGGATGAGAACAGGTCAATCTGGAACTAACAAAGCAAGAGAGAGGTCAGTTGGAGTCAGAGTCTGGAGTTGACAAAATGAGCGAGTAGAGGTCAGTCTAAGACTTACGGAATTGAATGATGATGTCATAGTTTTGCATTTTTAATCTTTTTTTTAATTTTATGTGTGTGTTGTGCCCCATATATACATGTAAATAAAGATGTGGGACTAAAATTAAATGTGATCATCGTTTCTACCCCTAACATAAAAGAAACCCCACATCTTACAATAGCATCGACAAATCACAGTCTATCATTCTGCTTTGGCGATATTTTACGCATGCGTTATGCTTTCTAACTATCTATTTTTATTATCTCTAACCATTAAGAAAATATACCATTACCTGGAGTAAAAGCATTTTCAGGGCATTTTATCTTATGTGCTTATTAAGTATACAACTTTCATAAAATTTGCGATCTATAAATACATATCTTTTGATTTAAATAACTTTTTTATCCAAATGATTAATTGAAATAACAGAATCATTATTAGTATATTGATTAAAAGAAAAGGAAAATTAAGCATTGAACATAAACAGAATGTTTAGAATATAAGAGATTTTAAAAATTTATGCTAGAAAAAGAAATATTTATATTTTTTTAAATCAAAACGATAAATATTTTCTTAATAAGTATGAAGAAATTCTTAAAAATAAGATTTAATTTTTATTACTAGTCTTATATACAGTTTTATAAAATTCTTTATTTTAATAAACAAGTACAAAATTGAAATTAACAACCGAAAATATCTACAACGAGTAATTTGGTAGAAATAACAATCTTTAAAGCTACTATCTATTGACTGATAGCGTTTTGATATTTATTGATGATAAAAAGATTCGATTATCGGCTGTATAAAGTACAATCGAATATCAGTATATTGATACATCATCCTTTAACCGATTACAGCGAAACCTAATATTAACCCAAATGTAATTTGCATTGGTATTCAGCATTGGCACTTCTGTTGGAGGGAAAAAATAATCTTATAATCATATCAAGTGATAAATAAAAAAAATTAACAAATCCAGTGTCATACTTCAGAATAAGAGAGTAGTCAGAAAGCTCTCCACTGTCCTTGATAAGCATATCTTTTAGCTTTGCAGACATAATCATTCTGATAAGAGGTTATTTTAATGACATAATATTTCGCGCCCGATGTATTTTTAAAATTTTCATACGTCAGTTCATACCGTATTGCTTTGCTTTATTTGGCAAATAAATTTTTTTTCTAACTATATAACATGTTTTTTAATATCCTGAAATTGTAAATGAATTTTGTAAACAGTTATTAACTCTGCGTAAAGAAATGTGCAAAATGTTATGAAATTGGTTAAAATTTTTAAGGAATTAAACTTTAAAAAATGCAAAATTTAAATTTTTATACAGTACCCCGTACAAAAAAAATTCCCAATGAATGAAATGTGTCACATCCTCTAATAAGGTCATGTACGAAGTTTCAGAATTTTATCACCTAATGTCTCAAAGATATGAAACAACGTAAATGCTGACTTAAACCTTTTCTTTGATTCCTAGATGTGAGTTCTCAAAGTGGAAAAATCATATCGTATGTTCATGTTTTAGGGATTGTACACAAATTAATAGTGAAAGTAATGATTTAATATATAAATAATTAGTAGTACCCGCACGGCGTTGCACGTGATATACCGGGTGTCCAAAAAGTTCCCGTACTCCAAATTAAAAAAAAAATTATTTCTCCATGATTTTTTTTTCAAGTATATTAAATTTTACCATGCGAGTAATGAAACCATGGACATGCTTGAAGCCTTTTTCGGCGATCGACTTATCTCAACAAATCTTTGGCCACCCCGATCCCCTGATCTGACCATGCCGGACTTTTTTCTGTGGGGAAATTTAAAGGACAAAGTTTATGAAGGTGATACTCAAACAATAGATGATTTAAAAATCGCAATTACCCAAAACATACAAGAAATCACTCTTGGGATGTTAAAACGCGTTTCGAAAAACATGCACAAACGAGTTCAGCTTTGTCTCCAAGAAAGGGGTGGGCATTTTGAACAATTATTATAAATGTAAGTTCAGTATTTTTTACTTAGTTATGTTAAAAGTGCTTTTTATCATTGGCATAAAAATAATTCTTTTAAAACCTATTGTTTTCGTAAAATAAATTCACAAATCATCAGTACCGGAACTTTTTGGACACCCTGTAGTATCGAAGGAGAAAAATTAGCTTTAAACTTGTCTAGTCTCCACCCGATATGACACAGGCATGTTACGCAACATCAAACAAAACATAAAAATATATTTATAAATTATCAGAAATAGCAACAAAACAATATTTTATATCACATATTCAGAAACATTTAGACTGTTACAGAGACAAAAATATGATATGTCCGTAGACAAAACATAGGCGATCATTTCGAGGTTGGATTTCCTTCTTTTCGAAATAATGAGATTTGAATCGCTGTTTAAAATCAGACGTAAACAAAAAAGTGTATCGCATATGTATACCACAGCTCTTGCCATTTGCATATGGTTTTCACGCATACGCGGTTAAATTAAAATCCAAATTACAAAACTCTCATTCTTATTTTGATATAATTTGAATATATTAAAACCTTGCTCAATAAATGCTCTACAAAATGGCGTAAATATCTCCAATATCCGTTAACTATTTCTCGAGTTTTTGTGGTTACAACATACAGATGCTTTCAGGAGACTTCCTTTTATACTATGTATAGATAATATTGTTATTTATTGGTTCAAAAGTATTAAAATTTTTTAGAAATATACAGGATATACACTTCCTCTTTCACACATTCGTTGCACTAATCGGGAAATAAATCTACCAGAAGGATGTCGGGAATTGGGATATTTACGCCAAAATTCCTGTGTAGTTTCGCTAGCATTGCGATTGCATAAATTGTAAAGTATTAGGATTTCAAAAAGTTCTTCATTGCTGTATTAAAACATAATATTTGCTCAGGCTAATTGAACTATCAGAAGGTAGCAGAGGTGTGAAATATTTATGTGCGAGTTTTTATAACGTAAGCATTGCTATTGACCAATTACAGAGCACAAACAACATAATACAATGACACGTCTGTTGAGATTACGGGACACACCAATCAGCGGCATATATTTGCATATGCAAAAATTTCTTTTCTTTTTTAACGTTCATTGACTGTGCTATGTTTAAGTTATATTCTAAAATTAATGATATAATATTTTTTAAAGTATTTTTTAAGAAGTATAGATTTTAAAATTTGTATCTAAAACTAAAGGTATAAAGCATATTTTATATGATGCATTCCTGCGTCGCGCCATCTGCACTGAAACTGTAAACATTTTCATTTTAATTTGTGAAACCTTTCGCCAACTTTGTTTTAACATGTTTTTAAGAGTTTTCATGACAAAATTCTGAAATTTTGGCCATGGCCTTATTAGAGAAGGGGTACATTTTGGATGATTTTTTTTTGTACGGCGTCCGCATGAAAAATTAAATTTTGAATTTTTAAAATTTAATACCTCTGAAAATGGTTTATCTGGGAAACTAATCATTTTTATATTAAAAAAATTCAATGCATCAAAATCTTGTATCAGAAGCTGTAAATTTAAATCATTAAAAAAATTTCAAAGCTTGAATTAAATTAAGTAATTTATAGCTTAATTTAATTTATATTTATATAGATAGTGATAATTTAAACATCATCATATCATCAAAGGAATGCTTAAAACTACATTTAAAAATATTTTTTGTTATATATAAAAAGAAACTTGTGATTTAAAAACTTGTAATACTCCTTTTAAACTATTCTTATTAATATAGTCCCCCCCCAAATTTTCTATTTCAATATTGTTTTATTTTGGGGGGGGGGGAGGAGGGAGTTACATTTGATTTAAATGTTTCAAACTATTTCTAAAAATTATTACAGTGTACTATTAAATAATTGCTAAATAGAAGAAAGCATGATTTTGTAAATATATTGAAAAATAATCAGCATAAATTTAAAGTAAAAATGTTTGTCTGAGTTTTTTTTTTTACTGTCTTAGCTTTTGCCATTTTTTAAAAATAATTGTTGGATTAAAGCAGACTTATTATTAAATATGTATTCAATTACTAGGTTTTACCATTAAATTATAACGCATGGAAAATATAATGTGTACGTATGAAAATTGGCGGTCTGATCACAATGTAAAATGTCATCAAACAGTATCATTATAGTACTACTGAAAATAATTTTCGCCAAATTAATAGTTTGTCGCCAAATTTCAGAGAAATGGTTTAATGTAGTGCGAACTGCAGCAATAACGTTTCTAATAGTAAGGTTTCGATGAACGCTGCAACAAATAAATGGAAATGTAGAAAAAAAATCAATAAATGCAGAAAAATAGAATGCGTGCAAAAAAAAAAAGCGCAAATAATGAAAGTAGGCGAAAGGCATATGTACAGCAGGAAAAAATCAAGGGCAATGAACAGGAAAGATCGAATTACAATAACATAAAAAAAATGACTGAAAAGTAAAACCAAACAAAGCGCTGTCAAAAAATTACCAACCTCGCAAAGCACCTAATGGTTGTATATCAAAGAGTAGCCTGCAAGATTAATATAAAAACAATTTATTTACAGTATGTACCATAAATAAAACAAAACAGCAAACCAATCGCTCAAAATCGTTTTGCTTATTGGTCTGGACAAAACAAAATCAAGATAAGCGCAATGTGTGAATTTTCTACACCAGTTGAGGTATTACGGATTAGAACATTTTAATTTCCTTTATTATGTTTTATTTTGGTACTTTCCCGATAGCAGGGTGCAAGCGAAAAAAAGTCAAATAATATAGAATTACACCAAATTTCTTACAGCGATTTTAAAGTGAAAAATCACCAAATAGTTTAGAATTCTGCCATATTTTTTTTCGCTCGGCTAATTAAATAGTGCCTCTATTTTAATTCAAAAGTACTTTAGAATGAATCTGAAAGATCGATTAATTAACAGTGTTTAATTTTGAATGCATTAAACACTAAGAAAATAAACAGAATCATTTGAAATAATCGGTCGAAAACATGTTAAGCCTTACTGTGGGGAAATGAAAATTTTTGACGAGAAAGTTAGTATTTAGTTAATAAACCATTAACTACTCAATTAACAGGAATAAATAGTAGCCTATTTTCTGTTCTAGATTATAATCTATCTCTGTGCTAATTTTCATTCAATTTTATTCAGCCTTTCTAGCGTGATTGACTAACATCATCCATCCATCCAAACTTTCACATTTATAATAGTAATAGATTACTTTCTGACTTATACATGCTTAATTATTGTTGTGGGAAATAATTGGATTGATAAAAATCTGTTTTGTTATTTTTCAATACCGAAATCTTTAAATCCATTTTTCTCAGTTTCATCTTTTTTTAACAAAAAATTTTGTATTCAAATCAATATATTTTATTCAAATTACAGCACACTCCACTGGTTCGAGACTGTTCGGTTTACTTTCCTTTTATAGTAATTAAGTTAGGAAGGCCAGGTGTGCATTGGCAATTTTGCCAAGGTTTCACGATTAAAAGCTTTATTCTTCTGCGATGCTTCTACGTGCCGTGTGCAAAATACAAGTTATGACAGGAAAAGAGCAGTGTTCTGCTCGTTGTTCATTGTTTCATTAATGTGTAATGGAAATTATTAAATTAATGTTCATTGTTTCATTAATGTGTAATTAAGTTTTTTAACTTACCTTTTCTCTAATAAATTCTTGAAAATGCAGGGCAGTATATAAACATACATAATGTTACGAAATAATATTTTTCACGTAAGAGCGATAAGAAGATACAGATTTTATTGTCTATAAAAATGCGTATTACATATGCTCCACACAAGTCCCAAATTCACAGCGAATCTTCTAATTTCAAATAACAGCGAAGCTATAGATTCGTATGGCAACAAGAGAAAAGAGGCTATCTCAAGTTCAGCTAATCACATAGCTTGTCCTCCGAACTCAACTCACTCCCCACTTTTAAGGCGCGTCTTAAATAGCGTCCCACTGAAGAGGGCTATGCAACCGGGGAAAGAGCTCGCTCATTCGCTCGACCAGAAAGTTCTCCAGTGTTCTTTAAGAACAAATCTTTGTTTCTTAGCTTCTACTACACATTTTAGCGTGTAGTAAAAACCGTTAGTGACCTCATTATGTCACCAACACACCTACATCACCAAATCGGTAAAATATGGCAATCTTCTGCTGTAAATCCCCTTAGAATTGTTTTTTTCACTAACGTTCAATTCCTTTACAATTAATTAATTACAATTAAACTATTTACAAACATTTACAATATTTACACAAAATATACACAAACAATAAACAATCAATACAGAGCCTTCTATTTTAACTCGACATGTTACCGTCTACAGCTTTTATGATTCATCAGGCGTGAGCCGCGTTCCCATCCTGCATGGTTTGAGATAAATGAAGGGTTAGTACTCAATAAGAAGCAAGAAAATGCGTGCTATGATAGTGAAGTATTGGTTTAAAAATTCTGTCTTCTGGCAACGGTAGTCAAAGAAATTTCATAGAATTCCAGCCTATCCGGTCTATCTTTCACATTAGGCCGGATATTCGGAAGTGTACGGTGTTTGAAATAAAAGTCTACTAAAATTCGAGATTGATTTCTAAAACCCTGATAAGGAAATAAATTAATTAATTAACTTTAAAATTAAAAACAATTTATATTACTTAAAAAATTTTAAAAAAATTCTTAATATCTATTTAAATATTTAAAATCATATTCCAAACTTTATTAACTTCATTTTAAGAATTCTTCGAAAACGCAAATCGCGAATAAATATTGAAATCTGAATTTAAAAAATTGCTGTTTTTTTGCTAATTTAATTTTTTTCAACATTAGTTTTCTTGATCATCAAAAATCATATAGATGACTTTGAACTAATTTATATAAATTTTACATTATAAGGAAACACAATCAAAAACCCTAATTACTACAAAATGCTAATTAATAATGAAATATTTTCACAGTTTTGACATTTGAATAAAATTATTGCATGCAGAATTCGAAAAATATAGAAATGATTCTGTACAATTTCTTGCGTTAATAGGAAATGTTAGGCATTTTCTAGATGAATGGAAAGCATCCACGAAAGTCTATCATCCAATAAGATTATATCTGGAATTCACTGAAACTTTATCTGATAAAGATTCATAGCATTGTGTGCTACACAGACAAAGAGGCAGTAGCTCAATCGTTAGAATGCAAGGATTTCAGTATTTTTCAAGCGAAGATGAAGAATGCGAGTTAAACTGTCACGAAAATCAATAAAATTTGATAAATTATTTATATTCATTGTAATCATTTAATAACTAATAACTAAAATAAAGTTTTTCGTCGTTCACCTGAATAGAAATTGACTTTAAAAATCGTTTTTTTTTTTTAAATATTATTTGTTATTACTACAGATGCAACCTCATTTTGTTGTTATGGTTGTTACTAATGACCCTTGCCATAGACAAACATGCTGACGGACGTCAGCGATTTTAAGCTGAATGAGCGTCTCTTGTTTTGAAGTAGCGCTAACTAGGGCCAAGAGTACTACTTAGCTACTAATTCATCACAGTCTCTTGCATAGCCTCTTTTTACAGGGGGACACATTCATACATCTCGCAGAAAGGACGTAGAAGAACAACCATACCCGAACCGGGATTCCAACCTGGGACGACCAGATCACATGGAAGACGCCGGAAGACATCTCAGCCATGACGCCGTCAGAAACTCATTTTACTGGGTTTATATCAACTTATTTTTATTTATTACTTGTATGTTTAGAAGGATCCAAGAATTTTAATTACAATTTAATATAATGAACATTATGAGGCCCCTCCTTTCACAATTTTGATTTATTTATTTCACATTTCAACACATTTTTAATTTAGAAAACAAATTAATTGTTTAATTAGGTTTATTTTAATAATATTATGAAAATATATATGCTTTTATTTACTTATTATAACCAATAATTAAGCAGTAACCATGTCCTTGCATAATGGTAATCAAATAATTTTTATACCAAACAAATATTCATAACATCAAATAACATTTATAATGCTATTTGGTTTAATAACATTATGAAAATAAATATGCTTTTATTTACTCTTTATAATCAATGATTAAGCAGTAACCACGTTCTTGCATAATGGTAATTAGTTTTCAATAATCTAAAGTAGAGGCGGATTTTTGTACTGTGGTACTGTTTGGCCTTCAATAGTGCAAATCATGAAGCCTTTTTTTTTTTTTGATAATCTGGTAAAATTAGTTTCATATTTCAAAATAACTTTATATAAGTTAATAAGTTATTTTATAAGTTAAATTTTTTATTGTGTTAACTTTATAGAAACTTATTTGTTTTTATTTATTATCATGATTTCAGACAATCGGCAACTGCATTTGTAGATTATATTTTTGAAGCATCATTTTTTATTTTTTAATATTCTGTTGATTAATTGACTGAATGAAATAAACAAGGACTTGACCAATGATATTTGAATTCTAATATCATCTTATCATCGTACTATTCAGATTATTATTATTATTTTCAGACTTATTTATTTCCAAGTAAAGATAATAATTTTTATCTTTTTTTAATTCGCCTGCTTAGGACCCCACCCCCACCCGGCGAGATTTCCATAACTTAATCTAAATCATTATGGTTCCAATTATTACGGTTAAGCAAGGTTCTTTAGAATATCTTCTACAATGCAACAACTTCTACAATTAAATTAAACAAGTGGTGATTTTTTTTTAAAAAAAATTCTAATTCACTAAGAAATTGTGCAATGTTGCGGTTTGGATTTTATTTACCCCCCCCCCCCCTAGAAACCGAAACCAGTGCTGAAAAAGATCGGTTTCACAGTAAGTCGTTTTTCGGGATTTTTGATAATGTTGCTACAGCAAGCACTGATCTTGGAAATATCTGGCTTAGAAAACGAAAATTCGCTCTCAACCAATGAGTTTCAGAAATACCGATTCGTGACTGAATGCATAGAGACACATTGCAGGGTTGCTAAATTAGATTTCCAGAGTTTGGCGTAATTCTTCATACAGAAAGGTAAGGAGGAGAAAAAAAAAAGAAAAAAAAATGTTTCGTACCAGAATGTAACCACACGACTTCCTTATAGAAGCCCATAATATTGTTTTTTGAAAGCTGGTAATGAAAGGTGCAATTTTATCCAATTCTTCTTATTTTGGACAGTTTTCTAAAAAGTAATTAGACTTTAAAAAAAAATGTTTGCATGAGAAAATTAATTAAAATTGAACAACCTTTTAAATATACAATACACTAATTGAAATCTTAATTAACACAAATCTTTTATCAGATAAGTATAATTTAGTTCAATAATTTTTTTTAAAAAACTGAGTAATTCTTTAAAATACAAACTTGTATTCCAATATTATTGTATGCAAGAAATAATATTATTGAAGCAATATTAGTTTTTGATATTTTATTTTCTAGATGTAGAAATTAATCAATTAAATTTTTAAAAATCTTTTTTGAAAGGAATAAAGACTTAATTACACTTAGCTTTTATCTGCTGAAAAAGTAAAAAATAATAAACATATATGCGCATTTAAACCATGTATGGCTAAATGTGGTAAGTTATTTTGCCAAAGTTTTTTATTTTAATTTCATTAATATTTAAATGAAATTATATGTTTATATTTCACAAAAGATAAAAGCATGTCACTTTTTAAGAACAACAAAAAAGAATTTAGATCATCACACATGAAGCAAAAATTAAGTAACTTAGTAACTGTTTTTTCTTCTTGTAGAACAGAATAAATCATTTATATTAAATTTGAATCTAACTTTTTTCATTATTTTTTCAACTTTTTTTTCTTTTATTTTAATTACAAACAAAACACCACTATGTCTCCAGAAGAAAATGGAAACAAAATTTTGACAGATCATGGATTTGCAAATACACAAATTTTATAGAATAAAATATATAGAATGCAAAATAATGCTTATTTTTATTGTGTAACACATTTTAAGAACAAATTAATTATTTAAAAAAAATTTGAAATAAAATGCATTTTGTAATAAAAAAATGAATACATTCTAATACTAATTTTCAGTACAAAAATGAAAAAGTATAGCTTAATGCATCTTTTTTTATATAAACTTTTTTTCTATCACAGTCTAGGATGACAATCTTTCAAGATTCAACCCTCCTCCAAGCAAAAAAATAATTAAATTAAAAGAAAAATTTTCTCAAACAAAATTGTGTCAAATCATATGAATTATGCAATTTGTATTGTCATTACAAATTATTTCTTTATCTAACAATTATATTTTTAGCTTTTAAAAAACAGCATTGAATTGCATTTTTGTAATAAAAATTCTGATTGCAAAGCTGATTAAGCTGAATCAAGCCTTATGTTCACTGATAATGTTTGATAAGCAAAATATTTTTGTAATTAACAAAATTTTATTACACAAATGTAGAACACATAGGGAAATAAATTTTAAAAGTTTGATTCATTTCAAATAGTCAAACTTTTAGATTAAAATCAAAATTATCAAAGAAATTCAATATTAAAAAAAGGAGAAAGATAAATACCATATCACTTATTATGCTAGTCCTGCCCAAATAGTTTTTTTTTTTTTTTCTAAAAAAAAAGACCTTTGCTATGAAATATGTAATGAGTACGCAAAGTAAAATGAAAAACATTTCAAGATACACTTGAAATGACATAGCATGTGATAGATTTTAAAATATTATTTTTTACTAAAACTTGAAAGAAGTAAGATTTTGGGATTTATAGCTACAAAGACTTTTATCCCCTGTTTCCATATGTAAAGAGTAAAAAAAAAGAAGTTTTAATAAACACAAGAGAGCACGCGCAAACGAAACAAATTGAAATTTCAGTAAATTAACAATCACACTTTCTTATAAAAAATATTGATTCTCTTACATATAACTGTATTATTTTGACAGATTCCGCAACATATCGTATTAGTGTCTCGATCTATGATCCTGAAACGTCGCTTACGCCAAATGCGCCAGAACTCCTTGACTATGACGTCAAAAATATATGCGATTTCATTGGCTGATACCTAAAAATCATTTTTGTAGCTCTGCTATTATTAAAGGTTTTCTTTTGAAACATGGTTCAGCTGATTGTGAGGTGATATTGAACTCTTTTCGTAAGTGTATTTTTAAAAATTTTAGTGTATCATATCACTTGTTTTAATTCAATTATTTATTTCTTTAGTATTCTATTATATGAATCCGTGTATAATGACACAATTTAGTTTTCTTGAATACAAAGAGTACTAAGATGTGCCTGGTACAGAGGTAATGGGCTGGAACCGAATCCACTGAAGAAATTGAAATTTCTCACCTTTATGAAATCGTAAAGCTTAATTTTTATAAATAGGCCACATTGAGAATATATTTTAATAGTTGCCATTACTCTGAAAGTACTGCTGCTGTCTTTTTTTTTTAAGTATTGTATTTGTTAAACATAATATCAAAGTGAAACTCAATAAAAATCATGTTTAAATACCAATAAAAACATTTTATCACATTTTTATTTATATTTTATATTTGATTTCTTAATTTATTTCATATAATTTCAGCAAATTTTATATTTATACAATGTAACAGTATTTTTAATTTTTTTAGGGAAGATTCAAAAGATTTTTAATTTATAACAATGCATACTTTCATCTTTAAAATAATATATATTTTCAGTTTTGTTTCTAATTATTTTTTTAAAAGGTAACAAAAGTCGTTTATTGTTATATTTTTCAATGCAAATGTATTGACCTTAAAAGTGTCAGGTTGCTCAGAATTGGATTGTTTGGACTTTGGAATCACCTAAGGGCATCTTAGTGGTCAGTGAAAGTGCCCTACTTTCTCCTTTATGGAGCAGTATGGTATGGTAGATGCTTGATTTATAGCTAGCTAGATACATTTTACTAACTAGCTTATTTCTTTTCAAAATAATTCATTGCTTTTATAGAGAATAGTAAATGTGAAAATTATAATAGTACTTTGTTGTTTTAAAAAAATCTTTATATAAAGGAGGTAAAAATATTTTACCTGGTAATGCACCTGGTATTTTGATTTCAATTTATGTGTTCTACTTTCATATTTTTCCCATTGCTCTTAATATTCATTTGATTCAATTAAAATTTAAAATAGGTTTACAAGTTAAATATATATTAACTTTTAAGTAGAAAACTAATGTTACATTTAGTTATTTATTTTTAAAAAAAGTCTTTATTATGCATTTTTTCAAGTTGCAAATTTGCTGTAAGCTGTATTGATTTATTCTTAAAATTTTACAATTTATTAAAAGAAAATTTTGAAAGTTTCTAGAATAAATATATATTTTTATTTTAGATATAAAATTTTTTATTGATATATATTTTTTTAATGTTTAACACATTTTCTAAATCTTATAAATTTATTCAAATGCTGACAGTTTTAAATAAAAATAAAACAAATTGACCTTTTTTTATTTCCAAAATATTTTGTAAATTGATTTTTAACAATATGTATCATTCTTAAAAGAAAAGGATGCGTGCAAATTTATTTCCCGAAAAACTTCATTGTAGACATTTTTATTGATACTTTCATGTATTTTTCATTTTCTTTATTGTAAAACTATAAAATATTAAATTTTTTCATAGTTTATGAAAATTACCTTCCTAATTATAGTAGTCCCTGTAATTACCCATTCTTGATATAATTCTATGAAGATTGCAGCTACTATTTATAATATTTGCTAGCTAATAAAAAACTCTTGTATGTTTAATGAGAATATTTTTAACAATGTTTTGACAAGATTTCATCAAAATTTTTATGTCTCTTTCTTGGTATTTGAATCTTGGGAGGCATCTATACTGAGGAAATATCAAAAATTGATTTAACTATGTGTGTTAAGTTTTATTATATGATGATTTATTTATATTGTATGATAAACTATCCATTTTAATATTTAATATAAAGCTGATTGCAGTTGCCTCTAGGTTTTGCTTCAGGGGAGAGAGAACAATAATTATTAAGATGACATGTCGTTTAATCTTTGGTAGATAGAGAATATAGATTTTTTATATAAAATAATTATATTAATATAAAATGAAATTAATATACTACTCTGCCTTATTATTATTATTATGGGCTTTTATTTGTATTTTGTTAAAGGCATAAGTATTGTATATCTACTTTTCTCTAAGTTTTTAAAGTTTTTTTTTTCTTACTTTATTTTAATGAGGAAATAATTACACTTCTTTTGATTTACAGTGTTAGATGAATTTCTCTTATAATTTTTTTAAAAAAATATTATGTTCTTATAAAATCATTACTATACAAGTATAATGGCAAGTTAATAATGCATATTATAAATATTTTATTTCCTTAGTCTTATTTATTTGATACATATAGCTGTAAAAGTGACTTGGTTATTTAGCATTTCTTTGAAACATATGTTCTTTTAGATCATCTAAAAATTAAGCTTGCAGGCAGGTTATAATCATCAACCTTGAAAACTTTAGGAATTGATTTAATATGTATTTAAAACCTGTTGATTTTTGCTATTTCAATGGTTAATGAAAAATATGAAATAGGTGATAAAATTCTACCTCTTTAAGGAATCCAACTTTTTGAAGTTTATAAATTTTGGATAATTACTTTTTAAAAATTGTTATCTTTTCATTAATATTTCACTGCACCAGGTATGAATATCATTTATGTGTTGCCTTTTTCGGGATAGCTTTTTTTTTCTTCATATTTTAATGTAAACCAAAACATTTATAAGCTTGCGTAAGAAATGTCATAAAATTAAGTTGAAACATATATTTTTTTAATTGATGTGAAACTGCTGAAAATTATATAGTGATCTGCTGTGAATTTTAAACCATTTATGCTTTAATTAAGAATATAAAGAAATGATGCATTCATTTTAAGGATATTTAACTTGTAGTAATTTTTTATTTTTTAAGGTGAAATATTTATGTCATAAAATTTTAGCTACAATAGCTCTCAATTTAAAGGTATTTTATATAAAAAAAAGTAAATATTTTTCTTTTTCTTTAAGGCTTTTAGAATGCTCCTAAAATTTATTCCTATTTTTTGTGTAATGATGCAAGATTGCTCACTACACAAATTTAGAATATTTGAGAGGGAGGAGTAGTTTTAAAAACCATTAAAAAGAAATTATTTCCAGAATTAATTTTTACTTTAATTTTATATTAAATTTATTTACATTAAAATAGAATATTCTACTTTTATAATTGGAAGAAATTATGAATATTAATTCATTTACTCTACACAAGAGGATCTAAGTCTCTTCAAAAGCAGGATACTTCCTAAAATGAATGCTCAAGTTAGTGAATCCAGATTGAAAATTCCAAATTCATAATTTGTATCTATATAAGATAAAATATTCATATTTGATTTTTCATAGATGATACTCTTTATGTTATGAAAAATACAAAAGTACTTGAATAAAGTTATGTGTAGAAAATAAAACTTTGCATGTATTTCCTTTATTGAAATGTATAAATTCTTTTCAAAAATAAATAAAATAATAATTGACTATTTTATTTATAATTTATTTGGTAAAAGCTATGAATCATAAATATTTCTCAAATAATTATATTTTTAATGTGCCAATGTGTATGCTTGCAGTTTTTAAATGTTTTTAAAGAAATTTTTCTGGTTAAAAATTAAATTTTTCCTTCCGATTCCTTTAAATATTTCTTTTATAACCACCTTATACTCACACACACATATAGTAATAAAGGTTGATAGGTATAAATTTTTTTTGGATATATATATATATATATATTCATTTTTTTCAACTTGTTTTTCATATAAAGATGTCGTGTAGTAATTTTATTATTTACATTATGTAGTAAATTTATTATTTACATAATTGATTTTTTAAATATTTATTGGATATTTTTATAATGGATAAATAATTAACTTAAAACAATAATATACAATACAGTTGGATATTTTAAAGTTTATGGTTGTTGGTTTATTTTATTTATTTATTTTTGAGTAGAACAATACATTTTTTTAATTGTTTAAAACTAGAAATGAGTACATCTTATAATTCATATGTATTATGAAAAGTTTATTTAAAAAATCCTTTTCTGAGAGGAATTTTTCACAAAACTATTATAAGCAAAAATGATCTTGGGAAATTTTTTATAAATCTATGAGATCCAAGTTCACAAATTGTAAGTAAATTTTGTATGGTAAAAATAAATGCTGTACATAATTTCTTTTCTTTCTTCTTATAACTGTTAAGATAATAATAGGCATATCTGCCGGCAAAATAAGTTAAATCTGTACAGATAAACTTGATTATTTGTTATTCCTCAACATTTTGATAAGATTTCTTAAATGCAGAGCAAACAACTTTTGAGGTTAATCAACCAATTTTTCCAGAATTATGTACCTTTCCTATTGGTCAAGACTTTTAAATTTATCAAACTTGACCTAGGATTTTTATGTATAATTCTTCCTTGTGATTAAAAAGTTCTTTTAAAGAAATTTTGAAAAATATTTAAAGTTTGTGTCTATTTCATTCAATGTTTTGAATTTTGTAAAGTTGTTTTTCTGATTGCCCATGATGTTGTTCTATGTTTAACTGTATTACTCTTTCTGCATCATAAGGTTAAAATTAATGTATTGTCTTCTTCCTGTAGAGATGTACATACACCTCAGCCAAACAGCTTATCTAAAAAGAGTCTATATATAGGACTTCCTGGAAGTCACTCCTAGCATAATACTCTTCAGTTTGAAGATGTTCTTAGGCTATCAAGAGTTCAAAATGAAAATACTCACTAAAACCTTTGAAATTCAGGGAATGACATGTAATTCATGTGTCAATACAATTGAACAGAATATTAGCACTGTTCCTGGAGTACAATGGATAAAAGTAGGGAAATTATTCTCTTTAAAAATAATTATCCTGTTATTCATTATTCTTTCTGGATAGCATGCTCTAAAAATTTTTACACCTTTTTTCCTTTTCCCTTCTAAGTTCAATGCATCCTATTTTAGAATATAATATATTATTTTGCAATCTTATCTATCAATTTTAATTTGGATATAGTATAGTTTTTAAAATTAAATTAATTTATTGAATATTTTATTTCTAGTGAATATATCACTTTTATTTTTTGTTTCCATATAGAATAATGGATTATTCTTTATAAAAACCATTTGGTTTTAGTTCTCTCCTCCCCATCCCCCTCTACTATCCCCCCTTCCTTTAAGTATAAAATTCAAGTAAATTACTTTAGAAGTGTTTTTTTTTTGGTTTTATCATTATTATTTGATTGCATGAAAGTATATTCCATTGTTGTTTATTATGATACTTTATAGTTTTAACATTAGCATATTAAATTTTCTTTAGAGTGTATTTTTTTATTAATTACATTAAAAAACAGGTATACATTACAAGAATTTAATTTTTATATTAAAATAATTTGGGATTATTTAGTAATTCTAAATAAGCTTTTAATTGTTTCAAATAATAAAATAAAAACAGGTTTAAGAAAAAGGTAATATTAATTTAAGTAAACATGTAGTTTAATACTACAATATATGGCCATGTATGGAGTTGGAGATACGATCTAAACACTGTAATATATTAATGGATTACAGTAATCCTCTTACTCCAAGGATGAAAATCTAGGACATGAAATAAGTACCTTTCATTTGCTGTCTTCACTCCAAGAAGTAACTTCTTACTAAGGGTAGCGTGAAAATGTGGCATTCCAAGAAATATAAATATGTTAGTATTGATTATATTTTTCTACTTATTAAAAATGAATTATAATTTCACTGATTGGTATAAAATCTACTCATTCTTTGGAAATTAAATAAATTACACTGTACATTTATGTTCTAAAAGTTACTGGTATTTATTTTTAGGTCTCCTTGGAAAACAAATCAGCTGACATTGAATACGACAGTGATACCATTTCTGATACTCAATTAGCAGAAAAAATTGAAGAAATGGGGTTTGGAGTTTCACTTAATGAGCCAGACATCCAAAGAATGTCAGCAGCTGTCAAGGGGATGACTTGCATATCATGTGTTCGGAAAATTGAATCTAATGTCCTTGGTTATACTGGTGTCAGCAGTGTAAAAGTATGCCTTGAGAATAGGTTGGCTAAAGTAGTTTATGATTCTAAACAAATAAATTTTGATAAAATTTGCAAAATAATTACCCAACTAGGTTTTCCTGCAGAACCTATATCTCTAACTGTATTTAATGAAGCATTTGTAAAAATTAGTGTTGAAGGAATGACTTGTAACTCCTGTGTACGAAGTATTGAAGATCTTGTTGGCTCAAAGCCAGGAGTTAACAAAATTAGTGTCTCTCTATCTGATGAATTGGCATCAATTTGGTACAATCCTAGCATTACAACTTCAGAAAAGCTTAAAGATATTATTTATGATATGGGTTTTGGAACATCAGTAATAGAAGTTGTTGATGCAAAAGATAAACCACAGTTTATTGTACTTGACATACAAACTCCCAGTGCTTCAGAGTGGTCATCCCATGATGAAGATCAATTATTCTATTCCAGTGGGGTTATTTGTGTTCAGTCAATGTCGAGCCCAAAACAAGTGACTGTTTACTATATGCCAAATTTAATTTCTGCAAATGATATTATGGATTCTATTCAATCAATGGGCTTTATTTGTAAAGAAATACATGTGGAATCTATAAATGATCTTCCTGATGCAAAACTACTTCCAAAGTCAGCAAAAATCATTGAAAATGGAACCAAGGAAACAAGTAAGCTTTTATTTATTTAATTTATATTCAATTTTGTTTTTAGATCAGCTTTATATTAAAATGGCATTTTATTGTGTTTTTCAAATGAGGATAATATAAATTTGCAGATTGTAAATATAAGATTTTGTATAATAGAAATATATCTATTAATTGCTTGGTAATCTTTAATTTTTTTAAAAATTCATAATTAAAACTATTTTAGACATATTAATTTATGAATGTTATCGAATATTGCAATATTTATGGACAACATGAGTAATCTATTTCTTGTGTAAAGTAGATAAGTCTGAGGCTATTATATAATTTTCTTTATTTCGAAAAATTCATATTGAGATTATAATCTTAAAACTTATTTTCTGATAGATAATCATATGCTAGTTAGAAATATATAAATATAGCATATTTCCCTCTTACTAAATGTTTTTAATAATTCATTTTAATGATTACTTGTATTTTAAAGAAAAGTCATGAATAATATGTTTTGCTTTATAAACATGTAAGTTTTTAATGATTTTTTTTTTCTTAATTCAATTTTGTCAAAGGTTTGTCCATGCATGAATTTGGTACATGTTAAATCTATCATTGTGTGTCAGATATTCACTGACTAGGCTGGTCCTATAAAATAAAATGCCAACTAAGACTTAAGGAAAGTAGTTCTTGCCTTCTGATCATTAGATTTATTCAATATAACCTATACACATTTTCATAATTGACTATTAATTTTAAAAAATATAGTAGGACAATATAAATAAATTTTTACTTATATTTTCTTTTAAAAATTATTTAACTTGATTTATTTTTGTGATTTTTTTTTGACTGCCATGGTACTTTTTCTAATAACATCAACTTATACTTTTAAAAAAAGTTTAGCTAATCTGGGTAGAGCAATGTCTTTTCCAGCATTCAATCTATCTTTTTATATGCCTTTCTATTGATTTGGTAGTAAATGTTGTTATAAAACCCCATTATCTCATAAATACTCATCTCAAAGAGAATCTTTTGAGACATTATAAATTTGTATCTGCTTTTTAAAGTTTATTAAATTTGGTATATTTTTATTGTTATCAATCTAATGACGAAGCATCTTTTCTTGAGCTTCAAAATTTTAATATTTAATAAAAAGTTAAGCAAAAGTGTAAACCATGTAATTGGTGATTAATTCAGAATGGCTGTTTCCTTCATTGTATAATATCTTAAATACTATAAAAATTATTTTGCTTCTGTAGAAAATAGAAAAAAAAATTGCTATAATTTGAAAAAATCTGTAATTCTCATATTAAAAAGAAATTTGTTGTTAAATTTAATCATTTTATAAATGGTAGGACAAAGCTTTTTTCTGTCATTTTGCTTCAAAAACAATATTAAGTGATTTATATATTTTGCATTTTCTAAAAAATTACTATACTCTCAAAAATTAGATAGTCTTAAAAAATATTTTTAAATATTGCCTTTTCACTTAATTTTTATTTATAAAACAAAAAAAATATTTTCTGAATAAATGAAGAAGTGTAATAAAAAAAGATCTTGTAACATGCAAAGAATATATCCAAAATAAATTCATTCATTGAAAACAAAACAAAAAGTGCAATTTCCGGATCTGTTATTGAAATTGGAAAAGGTGGAATAAAGATGTCAAAGGTTCGCTGAAAAATTGTGGACCAGTATGGGTAATTCCTGTATCTGTTCAGCAATTGTTTTTAGTTTTCATTAAATGTCATCATTAATTTAAATAATGCATATATAATATAGGAATGAAGGTGTGTTCTCTGGTGTGCAGAAATTCATTCTTAGCGTTAGCCTTGTTAAACAGAAACAAGAGTCGCGAATATCAGAAAATATTTTTATATAATAATATGGGAGGGAATGAAAAATTGTATCTAAAACTTAAAATAATGAGCCTTTTTGTTTTCTTTAATAGAATATGAATGAAAGAATAATGTTCCTCCTTTTCCTTTCAATGCATTCTATTGTGGCCTTTCTTCTATTTATTATTTTATTTTTACTAACATATGGATCAGTGGTCATAATGAAATTATTGAAAATGCATTGAATTAAAAAGTATGATATTTGCTTTTCTATTTTTAGAAGAAATTTCTTCCAATAAGAAATATGATGTGGAACTTGATGTTGATAATGAATTGGAAAAATGTTTTATTCGTATTAATGGTATGACCTGTGCTTCCTGTGTTGCTGCTATCGAAAGAAATGTGATAAAAATTGAAGGTTTGTTGTCTCATTTCTTATAATATAATATTTAAAATATTCACATTTTAATATATCTGTAATTGCAAATTTGAAGAATATTTAGAATGTTAATCAGAATATTTTAAATCCTTATTTACATTTTATTTCAACATTTTGATATTAGGTGTACATAGAGTATTAGTTGGCTTAATGGCACAAAAAGCTGAAGTGAAGTATGATCCAGAATATATATTACCATCAAATATAGCTGCAGCTATTACAGATCTTGGATATCCGAGTACCGTACTAGATGATGTATCCACTGAATATGGAGAACTAAATTTGCATGTGAGTGAATAAAACTTTCATAAATTAAATGTTAGAGTATAAAACTCAACCTTCTTATTTTATATGACTATTCACTTCAAATTTTTTCAAGAATGAAATTGAGAATTTTTTTTTTTTTTTACTTATAATTGATTTTTAGAATATTTCTTTTTACATATCCTGCTTCTTTATTAATTTTTAAAATTACTTTGATATGTTTTTGCTTAAATGTTCTAATTATCTGCTAAGATTTGGTTTGGAATAATGTTTGCTAATTAAAACAAGAAAATAAAACTTTTAAAAAGAAATAGTTAAACAAATTTAATAATTTTTTAACCATTGTACTTTTATTTGTCTTTTGATAAATTTTAGGGCAAGATCTGTAGTTAAAATCAAATTTATTATGCTATCATTTCAAAGGCATGTCTTTGTTTTACTTTGTAGATAGGTGGAATGACATGTTCATCATGTGTGCACAAAATTGAAACAATTGTTGGTAAAAGCCCTGGTATCATATCTGCATCTGTTGCACTTGCTTTGCAACAAGGTAATTTCAAGTTTGATTCTGAAGTCACTGGGCCAAGGGATATAATAGAAACAATTAAAGTAAGATCTTTTTTCAGAATATTTTTGTATTTTAATCATAATGAATTCATAAATATGTCTTTGATAAATAATAATAATTATTATTATTAAACTGATATTGTAAAAATAATAAACTTAAATTGGTTTAAAAAATATTTTAAGTATAATTAATCTGTTTTAGAAAGTAAACCATTTAGGTTTTTCAAATATATGACATCATTATTAAAATTTAAATAATCATAGATATTTTAAAATAAATTTATAATTTTTTGTTGTTGTTGTCTGAAATGTTTCTGTATTGAAAGGAAAAGTATTAAAAGTTTATTTTATGACTATCTTGATATATATAAAATTGCATGTAAAATTACTATTACCTGTTACAGTGACCATTGAACTGTAAATCTTTCAAAGTCATTTTTTTTATCTGATTTATCTTCTACTTAATTTCGACTGAATAAGAATTTTTCAATTGAAATTCTTTTAATTTGAGCTTTGTATATGTTCAGGAATGTACATGTATCTTTTTTTTGCTAAATCTTCTTTCTTCCTTCCCCTCCTTCATATGAAACTTCAATCCTCAAAATATTAATATGCAATGGCAGCTTCTTTTTAAAAATAATTTATTTTTTTTAGAGTATGGGTTTTGATGCATATCCTCTGTCAGATCATTCTCGAGATGCAACTTTTTTCCTTCAAAAAGAAGAAGTTCGAAAGTATGTTTTTGCTTTTGTAATTATATATAATTACAAAATAATAATTTTTGCTAAAAATATTTTTTTTTAAATAATTGCTTACTTTTAGAAAACCTTTTACGTTTTTATTAATAACATTTTTTTAGTTTTGCATTTGTTTGAATATCCACCTATAGAATTTTGAATGTTAAAATTAATGCCTACTTTAAAGTATTATTAAGCATTTATTCATAAAATTTATGTCAATTTGAAAAATTTGTTATTAAACTTTATTTTTATAATGTTTTGTGTTTGGGAGTATAAATTTTGAACATTAAAGATTTAAATCCAGGAAAATTTTAATAAATCCGATCCAGTCCAAGATAAATCAAATTAAAAAGATTAAAATTTTACTGTTTGTATTTAAAAACAGATTCTTTACTTTAAAAAATTTCTTATAATCTCACTGCCCTTCTTTTAGGATTTTGATAGTACTCTCATAGGATTAGATTGAATTTTACATTCAGGAAACTTTTGACAGATAACAATAGATTTTTAAATATAAAGCTAGAGCATTGTATAGTATGCTAGATATTTCATTTATTTATTTATTTTTATGTTTTCTATTAAAAAGTATATTCATAAATTGAACAAAGTATTTTGATGTATGAAGGCATTTTCCTTGATATCCTTCCTCATTTGCAACTTCAACATAAATTTTAGGTGGCGCAATTCATTTTATCTTTCATTAATCTTTGGTGTACCATCTATGGTGGTAATGATGTACTACATGGTTATTAGAATGACCACCACCCTTTCCACATGTTGTGTAATACCTGGTCTATCAGCAGAAAATTTATTTCTATTCCTCTTAGCTACTCCAGTACAGGTAATATGATATATCATTTTCTGTATATTGATTTCTTACATTTTTTTTTAATTTTCTGAATTTTTTTGCCCAATTTATTAGTATTATTTATTTATTTTTGAAAAAAAAAACTATAAGAAACTTATTTTTAGCATATTTTGTCTTGCATTCTTCAGTTTACAATTAATACAGAATATATTCTGATTACTCAAATGCAATAAAAAGATATTTAAAGCTAATAGCACTTTGATATTAAATTCATTAAATATATTTACTAATATTTAAAAAATGTTGAGATAAAAAATATTTTTTTGTTTAACCTATGAACTATAACTTAATAATAATTTGTATAAAAATATGAAAAATGTAAATTTCTAATAAATGAATAATTTTCTTTCTATAATTATTATACAGAAATAATTCCTTAAATTCTCACTAAAATTTTTCCTAGACTAAAAAAAAATTCACATTTTTAAAAATGATTTCATAAGTCCTTGTAAAAAGGAGTTTTAAATTGAATAGTTACAAATTTTGGTAGTTTTACTGGATAATTTTAGATTGGTTGAATATATGTAGAGAACTAACAAATTCATTACTCATTATTAGATATTATAGATATTAATTTTTTATGTTTTTAATAGTTTTGAAATTCATATTTTCTTTCAGTTTTATGGTGGACGATATTTTTATGTGCAAGCTTACAAGGCTTTGAAACATCGTATGGCAAATATGGATGTGTTAATCATGCTGGCTACCACCATTGCATATTTCTACAGTGTTGCTGCAATTATATATTTTGTAATAGTTAGAGCTGATCATAGCCCTAAAACATTTTTTGAAACTCCTCCTATGTTATTAATTTTCATTTCACTTGGAAGATGGCTAGAGCACATTGCTAAAGTAAAAAATTCTCATTATCTAAATTTTTTTATTTCATATTCTATTGTATTTTTTATATTGTTACCCACATTTTGCTGATATGTGTGATATTATATGCCACTATGTCTAATGCGTAATAAATTATAATTTTATGCAATATCATTAGTGTTTATAATTCTTTTTTTTTTCATTGACAAGTTAGGATTTATTTTACTTATGTTAGAGAAAGGTTAGGTTATTAGTACTTTTTTTTAAAGAAAAAAAAATCAATGTTTGTAATTTCTAAACATTGTGAAGTTTAAATTATTATTGTTTCATCTCCAAATTTGTGTAATGAAAATTGGAGTGTTGAAATTATGCAAATTTTATTATTATTTTAATATATTGTATATAGTTTTTTTTATTATTTTAATAAATTGTATGTAGTTTTTTATTATTATTTTAATAAATTGTATATAGAATATGATTAGTACTTGTAATATAAATAATAGTTGCACTTCACTTGTCAAAAATTAATAGAAAGGTTCTGTATTTTTAGTAATGTATTTGTTTCTAATTAAGTGTTTTTTAAAGAAATTAATGTATGTAACTTTTAAAACAAGCTTAACTTGATCTTTTATTTTAAATTGAAATGTTTATAGCATTTGACATTTAAAGAACTGAAAAATAATGAAATTAGTGAAACCTTTATTCCATAAATTCTTTTCTTTGTTTGTGCTTTAATTTGCATGGCAATAAATTGAATTGTTAGCAGCATGCAAAATACGATTTTATATTTACTGTTTTATTTTTTTAGGGCAAAACCTCAGAAGCATTGGCTAAACTTCTATCCCTTCAAGCAACTGAAGCAACTCTTGTTGAAGTCGATGAAAATGGACAAATCATGAATGAAAAGCAGATTGATGTTGAACTTGTTCAAAGAGGAGATGTTTTGAAGGTATTATTTAATTGGTTTTTCATTAAATATTAAAAATGCTATTTTTAGTTTTCTTTGAAAAAGAATTACTCTTTTTAAATTTATCAGGATTTGATTTTTTCCAAGCAGAAATCTGTTTTGATATTTGAATCTTTTTTAAACTTAAGCATATATTTAGAAAATGAAACTACAGTCTTTTAAGAAAATTATAATTGTCAGGAAATCATCTTCACCTTATAGTAATTCATAATTAGGGTTTAATATATTTTTTTCAAAAGTTACTATAAAATTTATTTTATTTTTATTTTTTTGATAGGTTGTTCCTGGTGCAAAGATACCAGTTGATGGAAGAGTGCTATTTGGTACTTCAATGGCTGATGAATCCCTTATAACTGGTGAATCACTACCAGTGCCAAAAAGGCCAAAATCTCAAGTAATTGGTGGATCAGTTAATCAGAATGGTTTATTGCTTATTGTAGCTACTCATATTGGCAAAGATACAACCTTAGCGCAAATTGTGAAGCTTGTCGAGGAAGCTCAAACATCAAAGGTAATTTTTTCTTTTTAAACATTACATTTTTATATCAACTATTCTTATGTGATAAAATGTTGTTTAAATTTTGTAACTAGTGTTGTTTTACAATTCGGTTTTTATTTTATGAATTTATTTTTAAATTTTATATCAGTATTTTTTTTATCAGTGATTGTGATAAATATTTTATCTAATGTGAAATTAACTTTTTTGTATTTTTAGTAATTGCTTTACTTTATTTCACTCGGGTTAGTGTCAATGCAAGCTTTCTAAAATAAGTCTACACATTGGATTATTTCTCACTTTTTTTTAATATTTTCCATTCTTTATATACTGTGAATAATTTTATCATTTTTTTGACAATGAAATTTTTTTGATAACATTTTATTTACTACTTATTCCTTCTTTTTCTCAAAATAAAGTTTACAAATCACCCTCAAAAGTAAATGAAAAATTTAATTTTTTAAAAATATTTTTAAGAGTTTGCTTATAACTGATGTTTTTGTTCTACAAGTCTTTAATTTTTTTATTTGATTTCGAAGATGCGTAAATAATTCTGTAGGTGTAAATCTGAAAAATAATATCAATTAGCATAAAGCTTCCATGAATGTGTACATTTCTGGGTATAAATACTTTATTTGAAATTTAAAGTAATTTAAAAGTAGATGAATCCATTACAAAATAAATGAAAATATATAATACAAATAAGCATAAATACTTCACATAAAAGTCTTACATTTCTGGGCAATTACTTAAAGTGTCTATTAACTATGAAAATATTTCACCTAATAAATGCTGTTCGTGCAAGAATTTTTTAAAAAAGTTTTTAATGTTTAACTGAAAAACATTTTTAAATATTTTTTTTTCATCTTGATAAATTCAAGCATATTTCAGTACTAGGTTAAACCTTAGCTCATTAACATACTGTGTTAGATGTTTTATAATGTATTGAATTAACATATATCAGCTGAAGTATGTATATGTCCATATAAACTTAATGGTTAAGCACAGACAATTATTGAAGACTATAACATATGAAGAAATTAAATTAAATAAAAAGGCACTGATGTAATGATAAAATTTTTCTATCAATAGTAATAAATGTTATTCAATTTCAGGCTCCAATTCAACAATTGGCTGATAAAATTGCTGGATATTTTGTACCAGTTGTAGTGGCAGTATCCGTTATTACTCTGATTGGATGGATTGCTGCTGGATACCTTTCTATTGATTCAGTGAGACAGTTTCATAAAAAGCATGTAAGTATCAGATATATTATATGTGTGCATTTTTTTTATAAATATTCATTAATTGTCGATTGTTAAATAACAAAAATGATTGTTGCATTTTGAAAACATACCATATATTATTATTGAATGTCAAATTACAAAACAATGTTCTTAATGTTTCGTTTTTTATATATATATAGAAAGAAAATGCCACAGATTCAGAAATAATCTTCCAGTTTGCCTTCCAATGTGCTCTTACAGTTCTTGCTATTGCTTGCCCATGCTCATTGGGCCTTGCAACTCCCACTGCTGTTATGGTTGGTACAGGTGTTGGTGCAATAAATGGAATCCTTATAAAAGGAGCTGAAGCTTTAGAATTGGCTCACAAAGTAAGTTTAAAATTTCGCATTTTTTGATGGCTCAAAAATTATTCAAAATTTGTGCAAGTTTTGTCAAAAATTATCCAAGTTTTTTTTTTTAATTCCTTTTGGTATCTAGGTAGAAATATATTGATGTATTTAAATATATATCTGCATAATAATTCAAAGTTGTTTAATTTTTTTGCATTGAAATTTTTTTAGTGAAAACAATACCTATATAGAGATTTTGCATTCCTATGAGTGGAATGACTTGCATAACTAAAGTGAAATGTTTATGATCATTTTATTTCTTTTTTTAATTTTTTAAAAGTATTGTGCTTAATGCAGGTCATTTTTTGCATTACTGTTTCAATCCTATTTGTGTGAATATTGCAAAAAACTTCTGGGTTTTGCATAATATTATTCTTTTCATTGATGTTTCCTTTTTCGAATAAAAATGATTGTAATTTTTTTTTCTGCTCTGTGGAATCAGCTAATTTCGAATTCTTGTATCAAAAGTTTAAAGTTTTCTATGTATTTAATAGAAAAGTTAACAGGATCAGCAGATTGACAAATTTTAAGGTCTTTAGTGTGCATTCTGCAATAATCAAATTATTACATGTAGTAGTATGACAAGAAATACTTATTTCATTGAATACTTTTTAATAAAGATTTTTTAAGGAAGTTTAATATATAATAATTATTCAAGAAGGTTTAGTGCAATGAATTGTTATTAAGTATTTAACCATCAAAATTTCAAAAAATTCTAAAATATTTAGAGTTGTATACATGAAATAACAACTGTCTAACGTATCACAGAAATATTTCTTATTACTTTTTGGCAGCTATACATAATAAAATACTAACTACCAGCTAAGTATTCCAAACTCTTTCATTGAATATTTTTAAATCTGCATTTATTTTAGTGCCTCAATTAATGTATTTATAAAATATTGTTAAAATTTAATTAACTACATGCAAAACATATTGCCAATATTTGATACACGTTTTCAAACTTCAACTATATTCTACAAATTTTGAAACTTT
The DNA here is from genome assembly GCA_026289955.1 of Argiope argentata. Classification (NCBI taxonomy): domain Eukaryota; kingdom Metazoa; phylum Arthropoda; class Arachnida; order Araneae; family Araneidae; genus Argiope; species Argiope argentata. The sequence goes on from JAOUZG010051355.1 coordinate 2,619,343, forward strand.
CTGTTGATTGAAAAAGTTATTAAAGTGTGAAGTATAATCCTTTACTAAAAAGATCTTTTAATGAGTTTCAATTACCTTCTTTTTTCTTTACATTTATAATGTTAAATGCCATAAATACGTGAGGATTTGTTTTATCATGTAATATATAAAGTATGTACATGTGAAACATATTAGTAGTTTTCATAGCTTCTAATTAATGTATATATGAGCAACTAATTCATATTATTAGATATTATATGTATAGTATTTCTACTATTATGCTTATAAAATCCTGATGAAAAAAAGCAAATTTATGCCATTATGCCAACTAAATTTGTCACATTTTGAAACAGGACTTTGATAAGAGGTTAATTCTTGTAATTTTTATATATTTAACTAACTTTCTTACACATTCCTTGCTGTTTGTGTTCCATTTATATTTCTAGCTAGCTAAATTATACTCTTTCTTTATTTACCATCAATATTAAATATACACACTCATTTTTCATATCAACACGAGAACCAATATAAAGGTATTTCTAATATAATATTTGAATATCTGATTTTTAAAAAAAAGTTTGATTACCTGTTGCAGCTTTCATTAATTTCTTTGAATCAGCAACTACAACAGAAAACTTCAATATATATATATAACTTTTCAACATGTACAAAAATAAAAATTTACTATTTGATTTTAATTCTTTCATTGTTAATATTTTTAGGTGAAGTGTGTAATATTTGACAAAACTGGGACAATTACTCGTGGTATTCCAGTTATGACACGCATTTCTGTTTTTGTGGATCAAAATGTATTTTCTTTTGGAAAAATATTAGCAGTGGCTGGAACTGCAGAAGCTAATAGTGAACATCCAATTGCTTCTGCTATAACTTCATTTGTCAAAGAGGTATGAATAAATATCATCAATTATTTTTTACGTTAAAAAGTGTTTGGTCTCAATATAAGTAATAAAAAATGAATTTTTGTATATATAAACACATTAAATTTTTATTTTAATCTGTTGTTTTTATAATAAACATTATTAGTAGAAGTATAGAATGCTAAAGATCTTTGACTAATTATTTGTCAGGAGAAAAAAATCAAAAAATATACTTATTAAAAATGTAAGTTGTACAAACAAAATATCCCCAAAGGTTTTCTATTATTTATCATGACTGCTTTTTGTATTAAGTTGATTTGCTGGAAATATTGGTTATGTTTAATTTCTGTGAGACTTCTTATGCATAACTTGATATTCATGATTTCTGTGAGAAAATCAAATTTTGATGGGCATTAAAAATCATGTTATATTAATATTCATACCTGCTCAGTTTATTGTGGATGCATCAACTTTCTCGACAGAATTGAGTTTTATGATGTGACATTGGCATTATAAGTGTAATAATCTATCATAATACATTTGCTTCACTTTCTTATTCTTCACATAAACTGTGCAGATAACAAATAGAATAATTAATTTTATCATAATATACAAATATTTATTTTTAATTTTTAAATTGAACTGTGCTTATGGATTTGAATTCCTTATAATTACGCATTAATATTGAATGTTTCATGTTCAACATTAGTCTTATTATTTTATTTAATTACTAGAAATTGTATATCATGTTTATGAGAAATTATTCAATTATTGAATTTGGCATTTGTATGGGAAAAATGAATTTTTACCCATCTCTTTTTCTAAATAAACTTTTTCTTTCTCTTCTAAATATACTTGCCGATGAGTACAAGTTAGATACTGACAAATTATCATACCCTTGGAGAAATTTAGAATGTGAATTTGTGGAATAAAATAAAATTCCTTTGTTGAAAAATCCATATGTAATAGTAGGAAGCATTAGAAATTTAAACGGGGCTTCGATATATTTAAAAAAAAAAATCTTTTTTTCTATTTGTACTTTTTAGATCTGGTCATTTCATTTTTCTCCCCAATAAAAGTATTTTTAAAACTAAGTATTTAATTGAAGCTTTTCTGATTTTTCCCCCCTTTACTTTTAAATGTGTATTAATTAAACTAATAAAACTCATATTCATTAAATAATTAAGAATGAAAAATCATACCACTGAAATTTAAAATATGATTATTATTTTAAAAATAATAATGGACTGCAAATTTTATGTATTGTAGGCATTGCAAATTGAATCTTTTGGCAAATGTGTAGACTTTGCTGCTGTACCAGGTTGTGGTCTTCGTTGCAAAGTCTCCAATATCCATCACATGCTAAAAGAAGAATCGCATGTTGAAAATCTTGTTGGAACTAATAATAGAAGAAGCACAATCAGCTTAAATTTTAGAAGTGAAGTACTTGAAAATGTTTTAATCGATCGAAAAATCCACAATTCACCCCAGCACAATGCTTCTAGTCTTGCTGCAGATTTGATTCAGAATTTAAATGAAGCAGGTAATTCAAATATTTTTGATTGTTGTGTTCAGACATATTATACAAAAAGTTATGAAATTCTTGGAAACTTTATTTATATACTTGCTTTTATTTAATTTTATTGTCATCATTTTCTGTCACCTTTCATTGTTCAGAATTTCTTAAATTATAATTTAAATATTTAAAAAAGCAATTATATTTTTTAGTATGATTGTTATTTAAATTAAATTCTGTGATTATTAATCATAATTTTTCTCCTTGTTAAAGATAACAATGAGAATGCCAATCATAAATATACTGTATTGATTGGCAACAGGGAATGGATGATACGGAATGGGTTGCATGTATCTGAAGTTATTGATTCCATTATGATTGACCATGAAGAAAGGGGCCACACAGCTGTTCTGTGTGCCATTGATGGTAATGATTTATAATTATTATTCATTTTTGCATTACTTTTTATAATTATAAAGCTAAAAAGTTTAAACAGTACGTCAAAATGCAAGCCAATTTGTTTTCTCAGAATTTTAGACTTTTGTTTATTAATCAATCTATAAAAATAATGGAATTGCTTTTTTAATGGGTAAAAATACATTGTTATATCCATAATAATGAATGTGTTTTGCATGTTCAATTTTGTTATCTCGCAAAATTTTATTTTGTGAACAATATAAAATTAAATGAGATTAATTTATGTTTGAACTAGCAGTTATATCTTTATCCATTCTTTAAGAAAAAGCAAAATATTTTATGTAGTTTTCTAATTCTTATATTCATCTCTAATTGATTATAATTAATTACTATACTAAAGATTTTGGATAAATGGCATTCTTAATGTTACTATTTGTGTGTGTGTGTGTGTATGTGTGTGTGTTTGTAAAGCTTCTTTGGAATTTTACTTCAGAATATAACGACGGGGGATCTATGGATAGTTGACAACTTTAGAAGATTAAATTTTATCTTAGATTTTTAATCTTAAGCAAAGATAGTGTAAACGATTCTTTTGCTTTCTGATATTTAATAGTTCTTTGATTACCCATGTACATATAAGTAAACATATATCTTGAAAAGATATATTGAAGAAATAATTTTGCAAATTTATTATGCACATCCACATTCATTCTATATTTAAAGGTCTTTATATTCAAAGTTATTATAATGGTTAGCCAAATATTCAAAATCCACTGATTAGATCTTGAGTCCTGATGCCATGATAGTAATAATTAATTTGAAAAGAAATGCTTGATTTTTTTTGTACTATTATAAAGCTTAATTTTGAAGCTAGTACAATAACATATATGTAATGTGATACAAATTTATGAAATATAATAGTAGTATAGATTATTGAGTGAACAAACTTACACATAAAAAAAAGAAAAGAAACACCATTTGATTTGTCAAATGAAAACATTAAAAAAATCAAATGTGCTAAAATATGAGATGAAATCAGAGCAGACAGTAAAAATAATTACTGCAACTTTAAAGTAATATGGAAATGTATTGTTCATTCATATTAAAAGGCAGGATTCTATTTTAAAAAAACTGAAAGAAAGAAAGCGACTGAAAGAGAATAATAGTAAAAAGGCATTGAATGGGAGATATGATTAAACAGTAGAATTTGTTTTAAAAAACTTGTTATATTTTTTTTTGAAAATTAACTTTGAAATATTGATTAAAAATAACAACAAAAATGCATGAAAATGGAATCAATGTTCTTGAATTTTTTATTATTTATTATTATTGTAAGAGGAGTAAAAATAGTTTTTACATGAGGATTTGTTTACAAATTTATATTGGAGGAAAGTTAAAACATCTTGTCCTCATTTCATCCCTTTAGAATGTAGACTGGCAATCCAGTAGCATAATAAATAATATTGCTAAATTCTAAAAATATGTGTCCTGAATTTTGTAGAAATTTATCCAGAAGAGAAAAATTGTTTAATATGTAAACATATATCCAGCTTTATTTCAAGAAATATTTTCAATTTCTTTCAGGTATTCTTGTTTGTATGATGGCTGTAGCTGATACCGTTAAACCTGAAGCCCATCTGGCTGTGTATACGTTAAAGAAAATGGGATTAGATGTTATACTCTTGACAGGTGACAATAAGAAAACTGCTGCAGCTATTGCTAGACAGGTACTATTTTCTATTTTATTTTGCAAAATACCTTGAATTCTATTGAAAACCTACAAGGTCTTTTCACACAAATGCATTCTCTTACCTTTGGGGTCACAAATATGTAATTTAAAATAAGTATAATTTGAATAATTTACTTATGCTTTTTCTCGTTTAATTTAATTTTTTAATTACTTATTGTTAAAAAAAATTCTGAAGTTTTTATATTCATGTATGACTGATTCATATTTCAGGTTGGAATCTCTAGAGTTTTTGCCGAAGTTTTACCTTCTCACAAGGTTAAAAAGATTCAGCAGTTGCAGGAGAAGGGTCTTAAAGTTGCAATGGTTGGAGATGGTGTTAATGACTCACCAGCACTAGCAAAAGCAGATGTAGGCATAGCCATAGCCAATGGAACAGATGTTGCTGTTGAAGCTGCTGATGTCGTACTTATTAGGGTATAGTTTCTTTTCAATAGTAGTTCATAATTTATTAATAGTTAAAATAACTGTAAACTCAACCAAAGCATTAAAAATATCCTAAGCTTTTCAGAAAAAAAAAATTCCTGAATTAGCAAAAACATTAAAAACTAATATTAGATAATTTTCTTTCAAATTTAGTGAAAAGAATTTACATTATCACATCTTAGATTTAAATATTAATATTTAATCATTTAAATTTTATTTCCCCCTCTTTTCTTTTTCTTTAGAAAAATGTGTTAATAAACTATGGATTGAAATAAAATTTTCTTACTATTAAGAGAATATAAATGAGTGTGAAACTTATTCTTTAACATCTTAATTTGCATGAGTTAACCCTTTAAAGGTCTTAAGGAGTGGGCAGTGGAAGAAAAAAGTTCACTTTTTTACGTTCTCTGAATTCCCACGAAAAAGTATTAATGTCAACTGTCAAACTTTTTAATGTCAAACTGTCAATTTACAATCATAAATGTTGCCTGAATTAAAAAATATGGATGTTGAACGGAATTTTGGTAAAAAAAATTATAAAAATCATGGTGGTGAAAATATCGCCTCTAACTGATAAAGGGTTAATATAACTATCCTGAATAAGCAGTAATTGAATAGATACACTAATGAGTTTTTCTTAATGTATTATGTAATAAACTTATATGTCTTTTTTTTTCTCAGAATGATTTATTGGATGTAGTTGGTGCTATTGACCTTTCAAATCGCACTGTTAAAAGAATAAGATATAACTTTATATTTGCCAGTATGTACAATATCATTGGAATTCCATTGGCAGCTGGTAAGATAGCAATCAATGCAAGATTTTTTTTAAAAAAAATTTATCTGTTATATATCATTTATATGAAAATTATTTATCATTTTATAGGAGTGTTTCTACCATGGGGTTTGGTTCTAAAACCTTGGGTGGGTTCAGCAGCAATGGCCGCTTCTTCTGTATCTGTTGTGTGTTCATCGTTGTTATTAAAATTGTAAGATTACTATTCATTTTCAGATAATTTTAAATATTTAATTGAAATGTTTGTGTTCATTTAAGTACTAATTTTTTAATAAATGTGACCTGCAAATTTTTACTAATTTGTTACTTGTATATATGCTTTGCTTTTTACTTATGTTTCTTGTTTTTTTTTTTTTTTTTTTTTGTAGAATAAAGCATTATTTAGTAGATATTTCTAACTAAGAAACTCATGTTTTTACAATACTAACTGGATACTAACTCTCCAATTTATTCATACACTGAACAGTTATCAAAAAATGAATAATGGTGTAATAATTTGTATTATATTCTTCTTTACTATTACAATGTAAAAATGCTTAAAAGAATTGTAAAAATAACAAATTAAACTCATCATTAGGGTTAGTTATCAAATTAATTGAAATATTGATTGAATTCTCCAAAACAGGTTATTTTCGTAAATTGGGGTTGAAAACAGGCAACTAAAACTTGATCAAATATTATACATTGCTATTTTTTAATATCGGATCCTTGCATAGTAAGTCTTCTGGTGAAGAAAGTTTTAGAGATACAGTAATGGTTGTCAAATCTTTGAACCCTTACTTTAGACTTGATTTGGTAACTTTGCCAACAAAAATGAAGAAATCAGAATATTCAAAAATCTTGGTGGTGGTTCATTATGACCAATGTTTGTGTTAGAACATATAATGCCCTGTCATGAAGCTATAAATAGCTGTGAAATAGTTTGTGAAGTTAAGAGAGAGAGACATAAGTTGAATGAAGTCTGTCTTTGGTATGCATATCCCCTGCAGGTTTTCTCTGGGTACTTTGTATTATGGTTGTTTATTATCAATTTGTAGTTCCTTTGTATGCTCTTCCTGTGTTTTATTATTTTTATATTTTAAGTATTATTATTTGAAAAATAGTGTCATTATTTGATATTAAGCTTCTGTAACCCACAAATGTATTTTGGATTTTTTTAATGATAACTTATATAATGTATTTTTAGCTGTTTTACTTCACCCATTTTCAAAAGAGAAATAAAACCAATTAATGTTTTTTTTAACAGGTACAAGAAGCCAACAAAAGAAAAGTTGACAACTCCTGCCTACCAGGAAGTTCTCCACAAAACCCATTTACATGCTCTTGAAAATGGGGATGATATATCAATTCATAGGGGTTTGGATGATATAGAATTGCCTGAACCCAAAGGTTCGATTAAGAGTAACAATTTAAGTTTTATTATGAATTTTGTTCCTGGCAACAAAACAAAAGGCAAAAATGAAAGCCAGGAAATGGAAACATTCATTGGAAGCGAAGAGGTTTAGTTGGATTTCAAAACACTAGCTTATTACAGTTATGATTTTTTGTTATGCTTTAAAGAGAGTATTAAAAATATTAATATCTTAATCTATGCATCATAGACAAAGCGAATGAGAAAAAATGAGCTTGAATTAATGATAATGATATATATAGTACATATATTTCATTATTATTCATAAAAAGATGTGCTCTATTAATTGAATTGAAGGATGGCTTTCATTTTGTACTTAAGATGTACTAACCACACACATCTTTTCTGTAGAGTTCAATTTCATAATATTTGCAAAGTATTAATGAAAATTTTGGATATTCTTCAGTTTTATTTTAATACTAATCTAATACTATTCAAAAAAATCAAGATTATTTCAGCATTATTTGATTTTATATTTCTCATCATAGTTAGAAAAATAATATTTATGTGAACAAATATTTGTGATAAAGAACGTTATGTATTTGGGTTTTCTTTACAATTTTAAATTAAAAAATGCGAGGAGATGCTTAAATGAAAGATTTCTAACTTACATACTTGCACATTTTTGTATGTAATGGATTTTATTTATTCTTCTGGCAGTTTCAGCAGTGAAATTTTATAATTGTTTTATATCAAAGCAATAAAATGCATAATGTCAATTAGTCCCTTTTATTATGCTTTAAAATTTAGTATTTGTCAAATATAACAATTATTCATACTATATTTATTCATTATACATTTTATTTATTTTTAATCAGTCACTCTTCAGGAATCATAGCTTTTGAATTAATCTACATTTTATGTACTTAAAAATTTATAGAAGATGTACTACTAAATAAGATACATTTGTGAATAGTAAGAATAAATGTACATTTATTTTCTCGCATATTTGTCATACTTTATACCAGTATTATTAGCTCCTCACAGGAATGCATACAGCTTTAAAATGTGGAAATTAATTAATCCTATTGTGTTTTGAAATTTATATATTTTTAATTTCCATTTTTTAAATCAATTTTGTTGTAGAACTATTGTGTTGGTTATGTTGCAGAAAAAGGACTACTTGACATTACATGTTTCAAAATATTGTTTTTTGAATTTTTATGCAGCACAACTGTTTCTAGATTTGGTTTTACTGTGATGAATGTGTTCACATTTACTTTTAATAAGAGCTTACTAATGTGTATCTTAGTATCAAAGTATAAAAATTCTCAGTGTTTATATTTTGTTTTTAGGGATCAGGGTTGCCATATGCATTGATGAAAATATTTCCGTTTAAATATCTCTAACAAAATGACATTTATTTCCTTTGAATGATTATTGTTGATGTCAAGCTGTAATACTTAAAAATTAAAATTTATAATTTTTTTATTCAAAATTTTTTTTAGTGAATTCATTACTACAAACTTCTAGCAAACAGATTTTTAAAATTATAAATAGTGCTTCATTTTTTTAACACTTGCATATACCAAACCTAAAATGTCAAATTGACAATATTAGCTTTTATGCTTATATTTTTATCCCTACAGTTTTAAAAATTTAAGTACTCGCTTAAACTATATAATTGTGATAGTGGCAAATGAAAAAGATATTGGCTGAATTTCTTCAAAAGTTTTTATAAATCATTAAAAAAAATTGGGTGACAAGTTTGAAAAAGATAGGTGTATTGCGAGAATTTATATTTTAGAAAAGTATAAATTAAATACAAATGCTGTCATATTTCAAATCTTTTTAACCAATATGAGTGAAACGAAATTGTTCAGATCTCAATTATGAATATTAAATATGCTAATTATATTTGATGTTGCATTGACCAAATGTTTTATATATGGATGTAAATTTTATGTAAATATATATTTTATTAAAAATATTTACAATAGCTTATTTTTGTTGCATTATTTTGAAAGACATTCTCCCATACATTTCAAAGTCAATAAATGGCAAATGATCTCTTTCCGGAAACTAGATTGATATTTTCATACTAATTTAGATGCCTAAATTTGTAAGTTTACAACTTATTAGCAATATTATTTTGGCATTTTTAATTCATTTATCTTATATTGCTACAATTATGTAAAAAACTGTTGCTTTTTTGCAATTAAAAAAAATCTTGATCAATAGAAAAATAATTTTATCACACCTTTACATGGTCAGTAATTTGAATGCCGAAAGAAAAACATCTTCAAATTTATCAGCAGAAAATCGTGAAACTGAAGCACGGGCATTTGTTCTCATTTTGTGTACATCTTTTTTATCCATTTTCCATGCATATGCAATAGCATCTGCAAAAGAGTCTATGTCATCTGCTAAGAAACCAGTTTTTTTACCATTATAATCAACAACTATATCCATCTTCGGGCCTCCAGAATTGTGGGCAATCATTAATAGACCTGCAGACATGCATTCGACAATTCCTGTAAAGACATTTTCACTAATTATTTGAGGGGGAAAATTACAATATTTTTTTTCAATTCTTGTGATAAATCTAAACTGTAGATTAAAAAAATTAAGTTTAATCATCTAATTATGGATATTGTCTAAACATTGAAATTTGTTTCTGATTTTAATATAGCTAATTTCTCTCGGTTATGAATTATTCGAAAATCTAGATGAGATTACGGGAGAAAATTAAAAAATCAATAAAACTTCATTTGAAATACTTATGCAGTAAGAAAAGTTTTATATTGTCAGTAAACTCGTGTTCTAAAATTTATAACAAAACTTTGAAAGAAAATTGGAAAGAAAATAAATAATTGAATTTCAAAATGAAAATATATCTATGTAGCTTTACTTTCTCGTATACAAAAAAGTGTTGTAATCGTCAAAAAATTCGAATTCGGTTTTAGACCTTAAATTTGAAAAGCACCTTTTCGGCATTATCTCTTCCCCAGACAAAAATGAGTGAAAATTGGTATATAAATTTGTTGACTTCTCTCAAATTGTGAGCAAAATCTTTAAAAGAAGTTAGGTTGTCCAAATATATATTAACAAAATAAAGAGAGCTAGTTAATTTAAATTTGGTATTCATTTGAAAACTATAGTGTTAACTCCTATCAAATTTGAGCCAAATTTAACAATGTGTCAATTTGTACTTTTAAAAATATATAACTGCAATGACTTAAATATCAAATTTGGCAATTGATTTTGTGTTACAAATACAGTTCTGTACAAAATTTTGATTTCAATAGGTTGAAAAAAATATTTTAAATATAAATTCAATTAATTGCATACCATGATTAAACACTAAAATAACATGACAGATTGCAGCAATAGAACTAAAGATTAATATTTCATAACTATTGTATGCCAATATTAGGCAAATACATTCTCTAGGATAGCATCTTTATTAGAAAGTGTGAAAATATTTAGGAGAAACCACTGCTGCTTGTTTTTGTATCAATTTTATTTTACTTATGATTTTGGAATCAAAAATTATTGCATATATTTTAATTTTACATTTTGTAGGATTTTACTTGTCTTCAGAACAAAACTTCATTCAGAAGAAATTTCTTTTACACCTTTAGAGATCAGATTCTATAGTCATTATTAGAATGTATCCCAAAAGCATTAATACAAATTACCTATGTTAAAATACTAATTGTAATTATAATGCCTAACAATTTTTTGATGCCTAAGAAAAATCATTTCTAAAGCTGGGTATGTTTTTATATTACGGCGAGATTTATATTCATAACAATTCCTTATTATAAAAAGCATTAAATCAATAATATTCTCATTAAACTATTCTTGAGAACAATTTCTAGTTTTAATTAAGGCACTTTTTTTCTTATTTTATAATATTGTTCTCAAGCACAAAATTAATGTTGAAATAAATTTTTAACTAAAAGGCTGAAATAGAATTGTTATATCAGAAAAAGTATTCATTCTTACCAATACCAAAATGTTCATCTTTCATAGTATGAAGTGCAATGATAGAATTCTTCATTTCTTTAACAACTTCTTGGAATGACAAGTTAACCTTGAATTCCACTTTATCTGAAATCTTCAATTCAAAGCATAAGTTTCTTAACATTTGAACCCTCTGATAATCTTCTTCATGCCTGCAACTTCCAATAAGCACAAGAATAGGAGGGGTTTTATGATTATCTAACCTTTCAAGAAACTTATGAAATGCTCTAATTTGAAGCTCATGGTTTTTTTCTGGACGAAATTGAGCAATAGAGACAATTCTTGTTTTACCATCATGTATTTCCAATGGAATGCAATTAAATTCAGAAACATCACAAGGTGGATAAACAGTAAAAGTAAATTGAGGTTTTTTCCAAAGTTCTAGTATGTGATTCCGTGTCCATGATGAATTCACCATAATAAGATTAGCTTGTCTACCAACTAAGCCATACCAAGATGCAAAGATTTGATAATAAATAAGCTTGCATTGTGATAATATTTTGTTATTTGAAATATATTTACGATTATTTATAGCAGTCGTTCTGTCTTGAACATTCTTTAACATATCTGTACTAATAGTTGGAAAATGTACATAGGCACCCACAGAACAAGATCCCAAAAATTTAAAAATTGGAAAAGTCCAAGCATATCCCATAGTGTCAATATATATATCAGGAACATATTTAAGCAAAGCTTCTAGTCCTAATGCAACTGACCCCAAGCTTTGCATAAGTAAAGTGAAGATTGGATAATATTTAGCTTCAACTAAAAAACGACTTTTTAAATATATGACATCAACCTTTCGCAAAAGTTTTATATTGAAATGCAGTTCAACATTCTTTATAATGTCTGTAGCTGGAACAAGGTCTCCTGAATAAATAACACAATGTGCATTTTTATACCTAAAAATATATATAATAATTTATTAATTTTCAACTTTTAACTCATTTTTTAAATTAAATTCATTTTTTAAATTAAAATTTTTTTGTACAAATGCCTACAGTACAAGAATATAATAATCTATGATATATGATATAAATAATTTATGATATAAATAATCTATAATATATTATATAAAATATTCTACAACACACAAAACAATAATTACTTTTTACATCTCTTTTGATTTAAAAAAATTAATTCAATCTTATTTTGATACAAAAACATTTCCATGTCTTCAATTCATTAAGGGGGGAAATGTATGTAAAATAAAGAATATAAATAAGAAATTATTAGTATATTTGTCAGTTAGTACATTATATATTTGCATAAATTTGTAACATTGCAATTCTTTTTCTCACTTCAACTCATTGTTTAACCAACCAACCATTTTCTTAAATATCATTTCTTAAATTCTTAGAAGAGTTCTTTGAACTCATTTCTTTGCCTACCAATAACAAAAGTAATTGTAACAAAAAATTTTATACTTTAACTCAATGTTAAAATATATTTTTTCTTATTCAGTACTAAACTCTCCAGTCATCTCAAGCCATGTAAAATGTGGCCATGACCCCATGAAACACAGAAGCAAAAACATATTGAGTCAAAATAGGAGGCTCTGTATTGGTAATTTATATATGCTTATATATTGCTCTGCAAGAAATTTTTATTGAAAAAGTAAGTTAATGGATATAAACTGTTCATATTTTAATATGAATCCTGTACACTTCAACATAGTATTCTTAAAAAAACATTGAATATATTCCTAAAACAATTTAGAAATTCTATAAGTACTGTGCAGTTACAATCAGGAATAGCAGACACAACTGAGGCCCATTAACACTGAAGAAACAGTGAACTAGTAGAATGCTGTTTTCTTCCCATCACAACTTGTATCTTTTGCAATATACACCTGTTGTCAATGCCTTGACTTCCCCAATTAATTATGATAAAGAAAACTACAGCTGACAGTACGGATACTTTGGAGTATATATTTTTATATTACAATGAGTTTGATTTATGGTTAGAGTTAGATTTAAAATAATATGTAAATTTGAGAATATGAATTCAGCATTGATTTTATTCAGATTAAATATTAATATAATGATAGAGTTACCTAGTTCAGATTACATCCCATCAATTAAGCAGCAGTAGATTTATAGTATAGCCACAAATAATAGAAGTGTGTTAGTTATAAATTTGGATATTTTCAACAGTCAAAATTTTAAAAAAATTATTAAAGAGAGTTATAGATAAGGCATATAATACGTTTTCAACCATAATAAAACTTCTCATGTTTAATTACTTTCATAGAAATATATAGTGTATCAACTATATCGCCACGATAATATTCAAAATAACCATACATCTGAATTGTTTATGTAAATTCAATTGCTTTCCATGTAAAATTTCTAAATCTATAAAATATGTTAAAGTATATATGTATGACTGATTAAATTGTACAGTTTCATTTTGATGTTCAACCATATTATTAAAGTAGATGCATATTTATATTAAGGTATTATTTATAATAATGCATTTTGTTTTAGTATTAAGCACTGATTTTGCATAGCATCAAATTCAAAGAAGGAATATTACTGTTTTTGAATTGCTCGTACGGCTGCCCATAAGACTCGCTCGCCTCCTCCGCCGGCATTACAATAAGGATGAAAAAAGCCAATATTTAAGTCTTTGTTCTTTTTTCTAAAAATTATTTTTCTTAAAGTTATATATAGTTTGACAGAAAACAATACAAGACATATAAGAAGAAAACTAATAAGTAACATATTTAAAATCATCGTCCTCTACATTTGAATTGACAACCGAGCAGACCAACCGATGACATCATTTTATTTTGATAATATTGTTGCCATTAAAAAAAATATTTTCACTTCTTTAGCTGTTTGACAGCGAATATCTTTTTTTTTTTTATTCTTTAATATTCGTATTGAGGTTTGCAGTAAATATTTATTTTAAAAGATAATCAACAAGTGTTAGCATATCTTCAACTTGACATGATTGCTTATTCCTATTTTTTAATATCTATATTTGCTATGAATGGTTTTTCATTTTAATGATCAATAAAGGAATTTGCATATATTATTAGCTACCGCAAACTTTCTACTTTGTCCTTTATTCTGTCATAGAGATTGGAGCGTCGATGTTTATAATAGCAGTGAAGTGAATGCCAAATATTTTTATGGGTCATATACGACAATTCTGAGTTCAAGCAACATTGCATCCTTTTTTGAAATGAAGTGAATTGGTCTAAAACGAACAACATCGAATACCCATTTCCAGTTCGAATGCCTACTTACGAAATATGCTCCGCATTTTCTCATATAATATTGAAATTTGCTTGGAATTTTCTAGAAACAAATGATGATAATTTGAATTATTCACTATATTTGATATTTAAGCTGAATTTATGCAATAAAAGATTTTTCTACTGATACCATATTGTAACACTTTCGAGTACGTGCCTAAAAGTTCAATGTTTATAACAGTAATAGAAAGATAGCACGATTAGTTATGAACGTTTGTGAACTGGTATGCAGTAATAATTCATGGACTACCATAGGATAGTAATAAATAGGTATTTTGAAGTTCATTGATTCAATTAAAGATGCTTTGAAAAGTTTATCTTTTTGTTTAGATTTTGAAATATTTTAGTTATTTTTTTTTCTTTCGTTAAAATAATTTAATGTGAATTTATAAGAACATATGATTTTATTTTTGTATACCTCTAATATTGTACTATCAGCGCACTCATTTTCTAAGTTTTATTATTGAGATTGCATCGTATAAACTTGAGTTAAGCTTACTTTTATAAAAATAAATAAAGAGATTTTATGAAGCAAAAAAAAAAAGAACTTTTAGTGAATATGATTTTTATCATGATTCTTTTAATGACACACTGGAAAATGCAAAGTAGCGTTTTTTTTTCTTTCCCCCTTTAACATATAAATTTTTGTTTAGTCCCGAAATTGTGCTAATCCCTAATTGTTACCATGTTAATCGCTATATAATATGCATCAAAATATATTTCTTTATGATACAGCTTTAATAATATGTCGTTTAACATATGTTCTTTTAAAATATTGAATTTCTTACTTATTTGAAAATAACATTTCAAGTAGATTTAAATTAAAATTTTAGAAACTAAATAATTCTATCTCATGTAAGTGAATAGATGTACAATTTTTGTAAATTTTATTAATATAATACTTTTTATAGTAAAAAGATGAATCTCAATTGTTATTATAAAAATATTGATATTAATAATGCGATTTTGTTTTGAAAGAATGTTTAATAATTCAGGATGTCCACAACCCTCTCAAACTCTAAAATGAATGTCTGTAATCGTATAAACCTATATATTTTTGAATTATTTTATTAAGGCCATTTAATGAGGTGAATCAATAAAATGAAGCTTAGTGAATCAATAAAGCAGAAAATTGCCAAATTATTTAGAACCTCACTAAATTTCTTATTGCGATTTTAAAGTGAAAAAATGCCAAATAATGTAGAATTTCACCAAATTTTTTAGGGAATTTTTTTGCTTCCACCCTACTAACGGAAAAGTACCTGCTATCTTTTATAGATTAGATTTTATTGTGTAATGTCACTTCCATTCTTCAGAAAATGTTTAAAGTTATTAAATTGTGTTAATTAAGAATTAAACTGTTTTATCTTAAAATATAAAAGTTTTTATTCTGAACTCTCTTTCTATTTATCTGTGATGAACAATATTTGCTCAACTGGATTAGAAATTTTTTATTCTATTCACAGTTCTATTTCACTTGAATAGAGCTGCTTATGTTTTGACAAAAGTGCATGAGCACAGATAATTCTTTTTGTCTTTAATGTACTATCTACTGGTGTCAAATTAGCTTTTGTCTTGGACTCGATGCCAAAGCTTAATAACATGAATTGATTGAATGCTTGAAATAGCATTCTTATAAAAAGTGCTCGTAATGTGTTTGTTATTGTTAAAAAAGTAAAGTAACTTATCCTCAAAATTGTATTCTTTAATATGGTGTAAAAATGCATGGGGAGGGAGGAAGAGACAATTTTTGATTTCTATTCAATTTCAGTCTTCTATCAATGGAAATCAAACTAAATCTTTAAATAAGAAAATTCTTATTCCCTTGAATCTGCTTATTGCAAATATAAAAAGATGCCTTTATTCTGAAAAAAATAATGCTGTAATCATTATTTAAAATTTAATATTCTGTTAAAAAATAAGAGTAAAGAAATTATACAAATTTACATTAGCTGCCATGATAATAAGTTTTATAAAAAACTTAGTTTAGAATTTGTCATACAAGCTGTTTAATATCCGATTAGATTTAAAGGAGATTCAGATATCTTGTCCCAAAACATTGTTGCATCAAAATGTTCTAAGCTTAATTTGCCTGTATTTTATTGTTCAAATTTTTTCTTTATTATATAGCAGTAATAATAAGCACTGAAAAAAAATTTAGCTTAATGGAAGAGTACAAATAAAATATTTTTTTAGAATATTACAATTAGAAACAAAAATATAAGTGATGTAAAAATGACTGTGCAATAATATGTTCCAAAGTTATTAAAAAAAAATGTCAATTAATCAATTTTTTATTGAAAAATAAAGGAAAATAGTTTAATGAACACATTATTTACTTGAAGAACTACATACCAAGTTTGGTAACCTTATTCAATGGTCTGTTTTATAGGATTTTTAAATGTTGCAAGTTACGGATGGTTTACAAATTTCAAATATCATTATATTAAAATTAAGTTTATCTTATAAATATTTTTACTCAAATAATATTGTGTGATTCTTATATTATTAGTTTTAATAATATAAGATTTTTAAATAAATTCTTAGTTTATTGCTCATGAAAATTAGTTGAAGATTCTGACAGATTGTTGATCTATATGAAATATTTTCCTATGGCTCTATGTCGTTTTGCAATTTGTAAATTAAAAAAAAATCTAATTAATTAATTATACTAATTTTTCTGTATCCATACAGTGAACTTAATTTGTTTTCAAATTTGTAATTATTTAGTATCCTTTTAATTTAAATATATTTTTTGAAATAGTATTTATTTTTTTTAATATAAGATATGATTTTTGATTATTTTAGAATATTAAGATTGTAATTTTAAGTCAATAGAAAAAGTGTTATTAATTTTTCTTTCTTTTTTTCTTTTTAGATTTTTATCTGTGAATTTGGTTTAAAGTCAGTCAAGTTATTACAAGTTTTATACATCCTGTCCTGTGTTGCAAGGTTTTTACATTGGCACAAAAATGGCAGAAGCTGCACACGTTAGTTCCTTACCTCTCCCACCTCTTCAGTATGTCAATTTATACACAGATGAAAATATTGCAAAAGGCCATGCCCCGCCTCCACCTAAGTGCAATGTTGACTCTTATTCTATGTTTGGATCTCAGTTCCATACTGATGATCCTATCATCCGACCTCTTGAGAGTCAAGGTATCAGACGATTATACCCACAAAACTACGATCACAAACGTGAACTAAAAAAACTTAATCATTCTATTTTAGTCAATTTCCTTGACATGCTTGACATATTAATAAGATGTCCCGATACAAGCAAGCGGGATGAAAAGAAAGAAGACATCAATTTGTTATTCATTCACACTCATCATTTGATTAATGAATTTCGACCGCATCAGGCCCGTGAAACTCTACGAGTTATGTTGGAAGTTCAGAAGAGGCAGAGGATTGAAACCACTGAAAGATTTCAAAAACAACTGGAAAAAGTTATGGAAATGTTGCAACAAACAGTTGCAAATCTTCCAGATTCTGTGGACATGGATTGTAGTATAACAATCAAGAGTGAACCAATTGATGAAGATGAAAAAATCGAAACGTCAGATGAGAAAGAAGAGCATTGTTATGGACTAGATCGTATAATGTGCGATATTGTTGATGCTATGTGATTTTCAGATTCGAAGAAATTTTGTAAAATGGAACGAACTTTAGAATCAAAGCTGAGCATTATTAATTCATTCTGAAATATGATTAATGAACTTCTTGAAGTAAAGCTTCATATATGTGCCTTAATCATCCTATAATTAAATTTAATTCTCTTTTAATCTTATTGAAAGCTCATTTATATTGCATTTCGTATTTGTACCTGAGAGGTAACAGTTGTACTATATTTGTAGTTATATACGCAGAATAAAATTTTCATTACATCTTCACAATGACTTTATTAATTCATAATATTTAATTAATAAAGTGATCCCTAAATAGTTAACTTTCAAACTGTTGTAGTTATAGTTTAAATTAGTAAAATACTTTATTAAAAGTTATCGTCTATAATATTATATCTTAATCTGAGATTTATTACCTTATAAATTTTATAAAATTATAAAAACTTTTCAAAGATTTTAAAATTTTCTCATCATTTTTAATGCATCCCCCCCTTGGAGAACTTTCTATATGTGTTTATTTTAGGACAGATACATTTAAAATATTTTGATTTCAAATGATTTTAGTAATGATAAATTCTGTTATTATTCTTTTGATGATTTTTAATCACTGTCCCAGTTTTATGTGTTTTTGATTAGTATTGAATATAAGATGGTATCTTAAATAACTTTATGTACTATAAAAAATGTAAACAGTTATGATGGTAAAATAACAAGGATATTTAGTAGACTGCAAATTGCATAACTTCTTATTATTATATTATTCATCTTTCCCCTGACCTTTCGATCTCTGTAATTTTTATTGTGTCCTTCTCAGATGATATCTTTTGAGGATAATCCCCCCTTTCACTTACTCCCTCCTTTTCTTTTGAAATCTTTTGATTATTAGAAGTTCCTCATTAAATTAATACTAGTTAAAAATTGTTGTTAACTAATTTAACCAGTATAGATTTAAAAAATAATGCTATTGTATTGAATTTCATAATATTGGGAGCTTGTATCAAAAATGCTGTAATTCTGTATTCCTCTCAGCCTTATGAATTTAAGCTTACTGTTGTATCTGGAAGCGGGAGCTTTCATTATCAGGGCTGTTTTATTCTAAAAGGAATTATATGTAACATATAAAAGAGTGATTTTTCAAAATTCTATATTTTAAAAGGAAAAGTGAATTAGGAGAAACTTTTTAAATCAAATTATATTTAGAAATAGATTGCCACTGATGGAAAATTGCATTAATTAATAAAAAATAAAAAGAACAAAATCTTATTTTGACCTTATTATATTTTGTTTAGTTTTCATCAGTTATATTTTACCATTGTAAAATATAATTATAAAATTGCTTCTGAAAAAAAATAAATTAATATTTGCTAATTGCATGTAATATCAAACTGCAACAAAGATTTTTTTAAAAAAATAAATATGATGGGCCTTAAGTTAATAGAGCTATATATTTTTAAAAATCTATAGGAACTGTGCATATCGATTTGAAAGTTCTTACTAAACCTTTGAATGCAGATTTCCCAAAAAGATTGTTGAAAAGTATAATGCCTTATTCAAAAAGTTCCAGGATTTGTTTAATTGCTTAGGAATGAATACAAACACAACCTGTTTATTCAGTGTTCCCTCTGAAAAAATTAAACTGTGCAATTATACATTTTTGCCATCTTTCGTAAAAATGTGTAAATGCAGAATATAAGATTAACAGAATTCGAGATTCGTTGTTAGCTGAATTCAAACGTTCAGCATACCTGTTCAAGAAAAACATCACGCATTACAAAATCGGAATATAATTTGATTTTAACAACAGAAAGGGATTTACTGATGGTTCATTTATCAATAAAAAGGATCTGTGTGGTGAAGCCTTTTTATTACGATACAGCGCCGACGGAATTTTTTTAATTATTATTTTATGCTGGGAAGTATTAATGCTAAATCGGTTTACTTAGTGATTCATACTATTATATTTCTTGCATTGTCTGTAAAAGATGGCGTGATTATTTAAATTTGGAAAATGCTGAAGCATTTTCAGTAGTTGCTTTATTCAGCGTTTTACAGCTATACTTAATTTAATAATTCATTAAATAAATAACATTTTTATACTGCAGTCAGTCAGAAGAACAATATAAAAAAGAAATTATTACCATTTGCGCGCCGAAAGAGAGACTATAAATCTGTCTACGTTAAAAGGCTTGCTTTAAATGAAAAATTAATAAAATATTGCATACTGCAAAAACACATGATGAAAAAAAAAGAAGATTAAAATGAAATCTGCTATGCATATTTCAATGTATCATGTCAGAACATCATTTCTCGAACGGCCAAGCACCACGTGCAAGTTAAATTATATTTTTATTCATTTTAATCGTTTCATCGAATGAGTTACTTTAGTAATGTAAACGATTAAAAAAAAACTTTGGCCCGCATTGATTGTTTTTAAAACAATATCGCAATTTATACTTATTTCATTTCGCGTAATCACGTGCTCAAAATGACATTTTTCTAGGTTTTATTTACAGTAGTCATTAAATTATTCTTTATAATCAGAGCTTTTGTAAATGTGATGGAAACGCGTTATTAAGAGCTGATTTTTTGAGATGCTTGTGCTGATAATAAAAATTTATTTTTCGCCTATGAATTTTTGTTGACGCCAGAAAATCTCATTCCCAAAACAATATGTTCTGACATGTTAAAAATCTGAGAAGCTCTAGGTAATGGATAATTCTTTATTATGCGATGTATTAGTGGCCATTACGACAGATTTTAAAATAGCTATGAAAAAAAATGTTAATATTTGCTGAAGAAGAATGAGTGACGAGCAAATAAGCCCGGAAGTCAAGCTAAATATTACTGTTAAGCCGGGAAGTATTACTGTTGGTTTCTTGTTGAAATTCGGTGATAATCTTCAAGGCTTCTAATAATGCAGAGCTAAGAAAGCTTTCTGAATGAATTAAATTTCATTGAAATGATTGATGCAGCAATATTCATGGCTTTACTTTCTCTTTTATAAAGATTAAGTATTGTGATCTTCAACAGATTGGAACTTTCAATTTCCCTGCATCTCTACATTTCAAACACTTCCGTGTCCGAAAAATACATGTTTCGAATTCCATCTCTGTGAGAAGATAATTTTAAAACCCTTTGAGCTAGAAGGATAAAATTTGGTGTATGGTCTTGGCATCAAATGTGTAGATTTCTGTCCAATTTTCAACAAAATACATGCAGTAGTTTATCTGTCCAAGGGCAAGTGATACAGCACAATAACGTCAGTTTATGAAGAGCTAGATAATTAAAATTTGGCACACAGATTTATTAATCAAAATCTATCAAATTTGGAACTATCTGTCAGTACTATTGCTTACATGCAAACGCGATAATTCATAATAATTAAAGAACAGATCTATGAAATTTGCTTCACAGTTTTAAAATTTAAGGTGTGAATCCTAATTAAATTGTGAACCAATTTTTAAAAAATTTACTTTTTTTTTTTGCTTGCATATAAACGCGATAACTCGGAAACAACCGAGATAAATAAAATTTAAAATGTTATATAGTGTCTACAATTGTAATTCTATGTCAGCTTTTTCGTTTCAATCAAAGGGGAGGGTCTAAAGATATATTCGAGTATCTGGTACTTGCAACATTAACCAGTTCACCAACACCTGTAGTCATCAAAAACCTTCTAAATTCACGCCAAGATTCGATTTGTGTAACTATAGTTCATAAAAGACGTGCAATAATACAAAACTACTGGTTTTCTTTACCGATCTATAGAGCGATTTGTCATTCCTGGACATTCTGAAAATAAAATTCTAACCACACAAGACGTTCACGAACTTGCTCAAGGTCTTCTATTGTATATGAGAGGCAAAGAGCGCATAGCATCTTTATTTTAGAGAATACCAAGAAAGTTTTGGGAAGACTACTTCTGCTGATTGTTGATTGTTTTTAAAGAACAACTTCACATATTTAACTGTCATAAATAACTGAGTGCAAAAATTTACTTACAAGTTAATCCGAGTATATCTGCATAATTTCTCCCCCCCCCCCTTAAGATTTATATGAAATAAGAGAAACTAAGTATTCCATGTTCTTTTTTGCTTCTTCTTTATAAATAATTTTTTAATAAAAGAATTATTTTCAACACTTTTAATTTAAGAGTCTGAATTTTTTTTTCATTAAACTAATACTAATTAAAGTTTTGCAAAAATTTGACCAAAAAGTATTGCTTTTCTTTATTTTTACGATCTTTTTTATTGCTTCAAAGGAAAACTAATTAAAAAAGAATATATGCTCCACTTTCTGAAATTAGAAGTTTCTTAGACGCCTTTTTACTCATTTGGTTCAAACATTTTATTTCTGGAAATTGTTTGAACAATTCATATATATATATATATAT
>JAOUZG010051355.1:2641865-2656475 GCA_026289955.1 Argiope argentata
TATATATATATATATATATATAGTTTCATTCGAAGAACACTTGATTTTCAATATCCTAAATGATAATAAGGTTCAAATTACTTTCTTGCAACTTCAAAGTTTTATACTTATTCTTGTTTGCCTTGATTCGCTTCTACGTCCAGATTTGCTTCGTGTTGAAACATAAGTAAAATATAGCATTTATTCTAAAAATAACAGTGCAATAATTAGTGCTATTTTGATCTGATGTACGAAGTATTTATTTATAAAATCTCTGATATCGTAGATGGTGAAAGTCCATTCTATTTTTGATCATAACTCTCTTCTTATAACGTTCAGAAAATAACAGAATGAACGATGTTCAACAATTTATTTTGCTCCATAAACTTTTAATCATCTATAAAACTTTAGATGATTAAAGCACAAAATGAATTCCAGAAATTGATTAATTAACAATGCTTAATTTTAAAGGCAGTAATATAAAAAACAATTTTCCAAAATCAATTCCTATTTAGGTTAACGAAGAAAAATTTTATTTTAGTTACTTTTTATTAAATAATTACAATTAACATAAATATGACAGAATCAATATTAATCAGCAAAACGCACAGCGAATTTTCTGGCTATTTCCCATTTTCCTTTCTATATATAATGCTCGAACTCGTAGCTCCAGTCTATCCCGGCCTAATAATTCCAATTACTATGAATAATTGATCAAAAAATCATACGAGCATTGAATTTTTAGAGCCAATTAAGGATTCAAAGCTAATTGTGGCAACGCAAAATACGTGATTTTTCTATAACTGTTGGGATAATGCAATACAGATTAGAAGTTTCTAATTTTCTTTATTCTGTATTATTTTAATTCGAAAGTGCTTCAAAATGAATCAGAAAAATCGATTAACAATAATGTTTAATTTTAAAGGCATCAAACATTAAGAAAATAAACAGAATCGTTTGAAGTAATCGGCCTAAAACATATTAAGCCTAATATCATTAGTGTGGGCAAAGAACAAACTGATTTCGTTACTTATTTGGTTGTGCGAAAATGACGATTTTTGGCGAGAAAGTTTGTGTTTAATTAATAAATAATAAAATTAACGAATTAATATTTGAAAATACTGTATTAACATCAAATATCATCCGCTGCAAGTTTTAAAAAAGTTTCTTGAACTTGAGTGGAAGAATAAAAATTGCTTTATTAACGATTGAGAATTTGAACAGGATATATATATATATATATATATATATATATATATATATATATAGGGAGAGTGTGAGTTAATAGTTAATAGTAGGAATTGAAAAATATAGATACCTTGGCAATTTGGAACCAAATGAATCAAATTTGATGTATCCTTAAATACATCAAATTTGGTAAGTGATTTTGTGACTGTAATTGTGTCTTTGTGTCACATTTTAATTTTAATTGGTTAGAAATAGCGCATCTAAAATCGAAACTTGGTTTTCGGCTAATATTAAAGACATGTTAGAGATTAATTGTCAAAATAATCACAATAGAACCTGTAAGAAGGGTGAATTCTCGCCAATGATCAATATTTTGTAATTATTGTTCGCCAAAACCATTCGAGGCATTCACTGGCTTATTCGAAGTTCGCAGTTTTATGCGTAAATTAGGGGTAACATTTTTATTAGCTTTGTGAAGAGGGAGGCTTTAAGAAAGTTTAGCTTTGCTGCTGTAAACCAAGTCCAAGAGACAATGGCGCAATAAAAGAGAAAAAACACTCCCTTTCTCGTCCATCAGTTGCCTCATGGAGGTACCAATACAATCGATGATATAAGAAGGGGTGGCGATAGCCGAACAATGGCAATATGCCAAACTTTTCTTTTTTTCACTGAAGGTCTTAGAACATGGCCTGTTCTTAGTCTAGATAATGCCGAACAGTGACAAGGTGCATAACTTTTCCTTTTCCCACTGAAGGTCAAACTTAGAACATGACCAGTTCTTAGTCTAAACAAGAGAGTCTGGGAAAGTCTCGAGCAAGTGCTGTGCAGGGAGAGTCCAGGATCCCAGCCTTATTTAGGTGGAATCCTCCAAGCCACATTTATCTTGGCCAAAAACAGGGTATAAACCTCTGAGACTCTTATATCAGTGGAATAAACTGTAGGAAGGTAAGTACCTTCTACAGCAAGTCGATCGGCAATATCCTTTCCATGGATATCGACATATGAAGGAATCCACTGTATACGCACAGAGCTGACCAGGGCCAACGCAGCCAGTTTAGCCAGAACATTTTGCCCCAATTTATCCAAGATACTCGGCCAGTATCTCAGATATTGGATGGCACTCTTGTTATCAGACAAAATCCATGCATCGACCATTCCAGAGTCCAAGGCAGGGCCCGGAGATTTATTAATGGCGCTAAGCTCTGAGCGAAAAACAGAGCTAAAACCTGGATTTCTAAAACAATATCTAAAAGTCTAGTTAGTAATTTTCATGAAAACACCACTACCAGTTCTTCCCTATTCAGATTTGCTTCCGTCGGTGTGGATAGTCAAAGCCTTGGAGGGGATATTACTTATGACCTCAAGAGCCAGTTGACGCAGCAGCTCTGGGTGCTCATCATGTTTAGTAAATTTAGTTTTCTTTCTTGTAAACGAATATTGTAATCACCTAAAAATTCGACTTCACAGTATCAATGAATCTGCTTGCTTTCAAATCTCGTGAATGAAGTTAATCCGAAAACATATTTGAAATCATGCTTAACTATGACTAGCAGTATCCACATAGCGTTGTCCGTGGCATAGTATCCAAGGAGAAAATTAGCTTTAAACCTAAGTCTAGTCTCCACCCGATATGAAATGGGCAAGTTACGAAACGCAAACAAACACTAAAGTATGTTGAGGAGGGTTTCCTTTTTTTAGGCATAATGAGAGTTGAACCGCTGTTTAAAATCAGACGTAAACAAAGAAATGAAATTGCATATGCAGACCACAACTTTTGCTATTTGTACATGTGCAGTTTGCGATTTTCGTGAATGTGTGGATAAACTAAAATCGCAATTATAAAACTCCCCTTTTTATTTTGATGTGATTTTAATGTACTAAAACCTTCCCCAACAAATGCTCTACAAAATAGTGTAAATATCTCCAATATCCATTCATCATTTCTTGAGTTTTTGAGGTTTCAACATACAGACGCTTTCAGGAGGCTTCATTTTATATAATATACAGATTACGAGAATTCAAAAATCAGTTGAGTTAAAAGGTTGAAAATTGATATGACCCTTCTTTCATCTAGAAGTCGCATCAGCGAAGTGGTCTCCTACCACCCGTGGATTTCTAATCGATGCTTTTACCCTCTCATTTGATTGGGAAGGTATCTAAGGTCAGATGGTCAAATAAAAATTGGGAAATATGCTGATTGGTCGTTTGTCGTTGGAGACCAGCCTAGGAAACCCAAATAAAAAGGAGATGGAGAAACAACGAGACTACTTGATGAAAAGGACGAGAGAAGCCGGCTGACGACTAAGCGAGCGCGAGTTATTGGAGCAGCGGGAATTCAGCCTGGAATTCTGTGTGCAAATCTCCAGAGAGAATTTTGCTGTGTATCGTAGGCAGCCTCGCCCGGTAGGCTGAGCCCACGTGAAGCTCGTCTGAACTTCGTGAATCAAATTCAGGCCGCCGTGCATCTAGTCGAAAGTTTGAAAGCTCATACGAGCTTTGGGAAAACTTCAGTTATATAGGCAGCCTTGTATTCTGGGCTGATCTTCCAGCGTGTTCCTGGAACTCATCAATTTATGATTTCGGCGAACCCAGTAGGTTGATCGAAGAGTGGATAAACCCCAAACTTCGGGTTGTATCTTGCGGGAATTCACGAAGAACTCCGTATTATCTCTTCACCTCAAGGAGAGTTTTCTTATTTATCTGAAACCACAGCACTTTCCCTTAGTGGAACTCTGCTTTAAATCTTCTTATGCAATTGTGAACTAATTAATCAAGAAAGGTGTAACTGTGTGTAATGTACCTGTATTATAGCTGGAAATAAATCCTGGATTTAATTACTCGAAGAACTGAGTTTACCGGGCGCAATTAACTAGAACCCCGGCCCAAGAAGTTACAGCAACTTTCCATTAAAAACTTTATCCGCCTTACTCCACATAGAATTATATACCTTGGATGAAACCAATAATTCCATTCATACAGTATTGGTAATGTTCATTGGTACCTCAAATGCGTATCTTTGACGCAAATCAAACATTTTCACAGTCATGAGAATAAGTATTTTAAATGCCTTTTTGCCAAATATGGCACAAAATTACAGTTGTAGTTACAAGATAACATACCAAACTTCTTTAACCCCTTAACCAGTTTGCCCGTACGCCATACGTGCATCGATTTATCGAATTTTGATAGTTGTAAACAAAAAAAAACATTCATAACGATTATAGCTTAATAGAAAATGACTTTGAATACGTAGATGAGCCAAGTATTCCATGGATCTCCATTTGAATCAAAATAAGAAAATATTCCCAAAATAGAATGTCATCTTATTAGATAGTAAGGAAAATAAACCAGTTAAGCGGTTAAGTCATGCATTTATTATTAAGTCATGTTATTGCATTTTCATACATTCGAAAATGCAGATCAAAATACTATCTATCATTAGACATATTTAGTTCAAAATTTGCTATCTATATTTTAAATGCTAAATACGTACACCAAATTTTATTTACCTTTGCGTTTTGTGTTTATCGCAGTTCCCTTGTAGTCGAGTAGCATGACAGAGAAATTTTTTGTGAGTGGATTACTTTGAAAATTGGAGTAATCTGTGAACATAATCGTCTTCTTCTTCTTCTTCTTATCTCCATCATGGTCTGACTCCATCAGACCAGATCAAATAAACCATTGACTCTGAGATGGTCGGTGACTGTCCAAGGAGATGAATAAATATTCCCTACACTGAGGTCAAGGCAGTCAAGGATATGAGAGGGAGTGGCCTGGAAAGTGTTAACATTTAGGATAAAGGGGTAAGGATTTCTTTCGCCCAGAGAATTTAAGGCATTTTAAGTGTCCGCTGGCAAGTCTCAAAATGCAAGAAGGGGATGACTTATCTCCTGATATGGAAAGAAAGAAACCTGGGTTAGAACCCTTGTACCAGTTGTTTGATGGAGGAACCAGCCAGTCTACTTTGATGGCAGATTTTTTGACGGAGAAAAGCTCCAGATAGATCAGTTTGGTAGAAGTGAGAGTAGTTGAATATAATCGTAATTCGATCTACCAAATTTCATCCATCTATCTCAAAACATTTTTGAATTATAATGCTCATAGATAGATAGTGCTGAAAATGTATCTTTCGAACTCAGAGACGTCTGAAATGCGAAGATACGTCAACACCTCGAGTTCAGAATTTTTTGACGATTACAGTAATATCTATTATAATAAAAATGCAGCTCGAAATGCGTTGCTAAGCGCAAAACTGGAGAACGGCTCGACCGATTCGGCTAATTTTTTTTTCTTATGGAGAGAAAAAATTAAAAAACTGCGTGGAAAATAGTTAAAACGACACTTTTCTTACTTTCCCGCCAAAAATCTTCATTTCCTTCCCCCACACCGAGTGAGATAGCAGGAAGTAATAAATTATGATTTGTTTAGAAAGAAATACGCGAAGTCAATCGGTTTTCATTCATAGATAACGGGAAGTTTTAAAAAGAAAGAAAATACTTGCTTTTATGCAGATGATTATACTGATTAAAAACATTCTTCTCAACGGACGTGAATATCATTTTTTTCGTTTTTATTCGATGATGTTTCATTTTTTAATATTGCTATTGATTGTGTTCTGATATAAAGTTTTTTTGTTGTTCTTAAGGATAAAAATTCTTTTTTTTTTATAAATGCGACATTAAGAGCCCTTAATGTTTTAATGTTATTCTTAAAAGGATTTATATATTAAACGATTCTTTTTTATTAATTTTTTTTTGGTGTTTAGTCTGTATGGATATTTTATCTCTTCCTGCTCAAAATAAAGTCTAGGCAGCGAAGAAAAAAAATAAAAGGAAAAAAGGGTTTGTAGGAAGAAAAGTTATAAAGAAAAAAAAAATATAGAAAGAAAAAAAAGGACTTGCAGAAAAAAAGGAAGGGAAAAAAAGAAACGAAGGATATGTGTGTCACTATTATTTCCTCTGAGCGCGGCATTTTCCAAGCTGTTTTTAAATTTTCGCATGTCTTGAAAACCGACTGTTGTTAGCGTTGTGTAACTGTTGTTAGAGTAACTTTATTTGTTTAGTGTGTTTACATTTAGACCCATGCCACCTATAAGACGCGGGCGTAGCAATTTGGGCCGTAGAACTAGAAATGCTACAAACCAAGCTAATTTTCAATCTATTTAGACTGCACAACAACTTGAAGAACGAAATGAAATTGAAAGGATTAGAATATTAGAATCACGTGCAATGCGTCGTGTTCAAGCTACTTTCAATATTTCACGTGCGGCATTCAGCTACGATGTTTCAATTGACTACAGTTCCTACCAATGCGTTGCTATTGGATCTATGAACTTAGTTTGGTCACATTGTAAGGCATTGAAATACAAGAATGAAGCAAATGGATTGTGTTGCGCAAATGGCAAAGTGAAATTAGTGCCATTGGTTCGGCCACCAGAGCCATTGTACTCATTGGTTTCAGGAATTGGTACGAATTCCATACACTTCCTTACAAACATACAAAAATATAATAACTGTTTCCAAATGACTTTCTTTGGGGCAACAAATATATTTCGTGACAATTTCATGCCAACTTTTAAGGTAACAAGATTTATTTTAATTTTTATCATGTCAGAAAATGATTTGTTTTTGGGAGGAGGGTTTTGACGTCAATATAAATCCGTAGGCGAAAAATAATTTTTTTAAAAAAAAATCAACTTTTAATAACGTGTTGCCATTGCATTTATGAAAGCTCTGATTTTTTATAATGACTACAGATAATAAAACCTAGAAAAATACCATTTTCAGCACGTGATTACATGAAATGAAATAAATGGGAATAAATGGGATATTTTTTGTAAACAATAAATGCAAAATGTAACTTGCATGAGGTGCTTGGCCGTCTAAAAAATTATGTTCTGACATGATGCATGCATATCAGATTTCATTATAATCTTTTTATTTCTTTTTGTAGTTTTTGTGTACAAATTATAACTTTTCTGTTTAATTTTCAGATACAAGGTCAAATATATCACAAAGCAGGTTCGTTGTTGCCGGTGTTAGATGGTGATAACAAATTCCTACAAATTTATTTCATGGGCAATACGACAGAAGAAATTGATCAGCGTTGTGCAATTTACAGTTCAGTGAGGAGATATATTATAGAACAATTACAAACTTTTTTTCATCAACACTATTACCATCCCAATTGTACCAACTGATGTACCATTTGAATTTAAACGACTGCAATTTCCAGTGCGGCTTGCTTTCGCTATGACCATAAATAAATCCCAGGGTCAATCTTTGAATTTTTGCGGCATTAATCTTGAAAACCCATGCTTTTCTCATGGACAGTTGTATGTTGCCTGCTCCCGCGTTGGAAAACCGTCAAATTTATTTGTTTACGCGCCAAATAATCAAACAAAAAATATCGTGTACTATAAAGCCTTACAATGAAAATATAATTACATTATTATTTAAGTTTTTCAATGTACAAAATAGATAACTTATTTTTGTAAGTAATCGTTGTTTAGTATTAAGGAATAACTCAACTTTTTCAAACGTGTGTGAATATCATTTTGTTCATTTTTATTTCATGTTGTTTCATTTTTTCATCTTTATATTGATTGTGTTCTGATAAAAAAAAATTGTTTTATTGTTGTTGTTCTTAGGGATAAAAATTCTTTTTCATACATTAATGCGGCATTAAGAGCTCTTAATGTGTTTATTTTATTCTTGAAAGGATTTATGTATTAAACGATTCTTTTTATTTTCTAAGTGCTATGAAACACGTACGTACGTTATTAGGCTACAAAAGCCAAATAACTTGAGTCAGTACGAAGTCTGTCGGGGCAGCTAGTTTTTAATAACTTCATATGCAAGAAAATAAGAAAGAGAAGAGGGAAGAAACTTTCTTTTCGAAAACACAAACATGAGGCTTAATTATTAAAAAAAACTTATATATAAAGTCTTACTTTTTTAATATTCTTTAGCTGAATTTTAAAAGACCATATGATTGCACTTAAGAAATAAAAATTTAGACATTCCATTTCATACGTGCGGGATCTTATGCACTAACATCTTGAAAAAAATTTTTTTCATTTGCATTCATTTCACCATTGCATTGCATTTCTAATATTACAAATAAGCCAATATTGTTGAATATGTCATCTAATCAGCTCATTATTTTTCTTTGAAGACACTGCAGAGGATTCATCAAATTATTTCCTTTTTTTCTTTTCTTTGAAAGCACTTCTGAGGAGACATCTAATTATAATCACCATCCCTTTTTCTTTCATCTAATTAGCACTTTAGAAGAGTCATCTAATTAGCACTTTATTTTTCTTGATTTTTCTAGATGACCCCACCCTCTTCAGATGACCCCACTGCTGAAGGGTCATCAGATTATGCCTTTTTTTTCTTTGAATGTACTGCTGAGGTCTCATCTAATCCCCATTTTTTTCCCTTTGGATGCTCTGCTGAGAGATCATTTAATTATCCTTTTTTTTTTTTTTACTTAAAAAGCACTTCTGAGGGGTTTTATCTAACTATCCCCTCTTTTTTTTTTCTGTTTCTTCTTCTTTGAAGGCATTACAGAGAAGAAATCTAATTAGCCTTTTTTCCCCTTTGAAGGCACTACTGAAGGGATAATCTAATTAGGCTTTTTTCTTTGAAGACACTACAGAGGGATCATCTGATTAGTGCTTTTTTTTCTTTGATTACAATGTTTTTTGCATATTTTCTAAATGCATTGGACATTATAGTGCTAAAGCATTCAAATTTTGTAACTAAACAATTATTCTTGACCAATACAAAAATCCAGTTTTTATTTATTTAATTTTCTAAAAAAAAGTTATAAAAGTATATTTGACATTTATTTTTATGATGACATTTAGTTTTCACTTTCGTCTGCGTACGGGATCTTCTGTAATAACTACTTGAAACTTCTTTTCTTTCTTTCTTTCTTTTTTTTTTCATTCACTTTCATCCCAAAATTATCAAGCATTTCTAGTTCTACATATTAGCCGATACTGACGAGGAGTCATGTAATTAGACCCTTTTTTCTTTGAAGGCACCGAGGGTGTCATTTGCGCTCATTATAACTTTTATCTTTCTATGTAAAATTTGGCGATTTTACAATGTGCGCCATATGGTAATCAATCATCGTCACAGTGAGAATGACACTCTATATCTCTGATAACGTTAAAAGGCTGCCGTGGGAAAAATGCTAATGACCGTTATCGCGTTTCAAACGATTGATAGAAGTAATAAATAGAATGAGCGAAATTTGCTTTAAAAATTTATTATGAAGGAGCATGTTCCTAATTTTCCTACACTGAAGACATTTATAAAAATTATAATTTTGATGCACGTAATACAAATTTAATTATCAAAGTGAACTATATTTTTTAGTTTTAGGAGGATTTTATCTTTTTATGTCTTAAAGTTTAATTTTATTTAACAAAATGAAAAAAAAAACATAAAAAGTGTTTTTTATTCAAATTTTAATTGATATCAATAATGTTTAGTTCTTTCAATATGTATGTATGCTTTTATGTGTATATATTCTACAAACGGATACTTGAAATGAGCTAATGTGCTTTTTTACGTTAAAGCTGTTCAAATAAGTTATCTTTTTTTGCAAAATAATAAGTGCTTCGGCTAAAATAAATTATGAGAATCATATTTAAAATTTCAAAAAAAAAAAAAAAACAGTTGGTGATTAATTTTTAGGACAAAAAGCATATTTTCAAAACGAAAGTGTCGATAATTACTGAAATTCCTCCAAATCTGAAATACATGACTTCATTTCCTAGCTCATTTACTGTCAGATTTAACTATATATAATCTAATGTACCATAAACGATATCTAAATACAGCATCTAAACATAATACATTAAAACGCTTATTTCTCAGATACAGCATCATGTGCTTAAGTCTTATTCGCAGATAATAAAGTAGTAAATTTCTTTCTAATTTTCTTAAAAGCGCTAAAAGTCATTTAATACCAATTTTCATTTTACCCTAGATCTAAGCATGAAAGAAAGCTAGAAATTAAATATGTTACTTTATATTTTATTCATTTTTTTTTCATGAATTTCTTGCCAAAAGTATAGATTCGTGTAAATTGAACCTTTATTCTAACCGAAATTGAAGTTACAATAGTAAATGTTTGAACATTAAGGCGTAAGATAAGACTAATTTCATAGCTATGACAGAAAGGATTCTGAAGTCACTTTTTTTTCTAAAAGGCATTACATCGTTGAAGTTAGGAATAAGTTTTTCTTTTTTAAATCCTGCTTCCAGACATATTTCCAATTACAAAATTTCATTAAAAAAGGTAGGGGCAGTTGAGCAAAAATTTATATATATATATATATAATGAAAAAACATTTAAATGATTTGCTGAGAATAAATAGCAGAGTCGTGGCCGAAATCATGGGGAAAACAGGTTGAAATTTTTTAGTTTGTTTTTATTCCACCATGGGAACAGGCATTATTTACAAGCGAAGGCGGCGTGCACAACACAGAACGACACAACGGAATTCACGAAAGCTAAGTGTACAAAAGAGGGCGGGAAATTTTTATCCCCGGTCTTAAATATCAAGACTTATATCTAAACTAAGAAATGAATTAACTTTATCAGTGGATATTTGATAAATCTTTGCTGATTAATTCAAAAAGTCAGTCCTTATATCACATGAACCCTATCACATATGCCCAAGTGATATTAATAAGTGTTATAATGCAATTCTGAATAGGTGTCGAAGGAGTTAATTTGGAACAAATTTTTATACTCTTTAATTAATACAATTCCAGGATATTTTTTAAAATTATTTATTGAAAAGGTTATAAATATGTTATAGGCTTTAGCGAAGCAGAAATAGAATTTAAACAGCTTGAAATTAATAATGTTGTTATTCTTTTTTGAGGGGTGGAAGGAGGCTACTCCAAAGGGGCTTAAATTAGAATTTAAATTATTTTCTGAATTTGATGTTCAGATCAAGAGGTCTATCCATACTCTCAGAAAGCATTTGTAATCATTATCATTAATTGGAGTTGGAAAAAAACTAAAGAAAAAAAATTATAATTAATATAAAAAGACACCAAACAATATGTGTGCTTTTATATCTTGAGGAATAAACGAATAAAAAAAGAAATGCTACAGATCATAAAATATCAAACTTGAGTTAAGATTTTATATATTGATAGGAATTAGAAAATCAAAACCCATTTTGTACTATAGAACTAATTTAATGAATCTGATTTAAATAAATAATGTAATTTTATTTCTACTAAAATGACATAAAACTTGAGTACTAGCGAGTTTAAAAACATAAAATGACATGAAAGCTATGGAGATTTAAAAAATTTCACTCTTTTATATC
Organism: Argiope argentata; assembly: GCA_026289955.1. Taxonomy (NCBI): domain Eukaryota; kingdom Metazoa; phylum Arthropoda; class Arachnida; order Araneae; family Araneidae; genus Argiope; species Argiope argentata. The sequence continues at coordinate 2,653,399 of JAOUZG010051355.1, forward strand.
TACAATTATTATAATAAAAATTTTATACACCTATAATTTTAAACGACCAGTTTTCAAACATTATTTCAATTTCCTTCCAGCTATATTGCAAATATTTGACAAATTAACAATTATTTTATAAGTTTGCTATTCTAAAAATTAATATTATAGTTTTTAGTGACAATTTTTAAAAGATTATTTAATTATTTTTGACTATATCACAATCAGGGTAGATATTAAGATTTTTCCATATTTTGTATAAATTGTAGTTTGGCATAGTATAATATTCAAACAAATTAAGTAGTTCTAAGAAAAGGCTAAAAATGTAATAATTATTTTATTTTCATTTTTAAAAATTTCAAATATTGATGGTAATTTGGACATTTGCTTGCCTTACATTTATATGAGGGAAAACAAACTTTGTTTCATTATCTGTTGAAGACAATTTTATTCAAATTACACAAATTGTTATATAATTATTCAATTTATTTGATGTTCTCTATATAAGGATTCTTTTCCCCAACTGAAATATTCGATTATTTTAAGAAGGATTTTTTAAAAGCATAACTGCTGTTTAAATTTATAATTTACAAGGAAATAAATATTATAATTTCATGCTGAATAATTTAGAATCTTTGAAGCATAATATCATATCAAATGTGATAACAAATAAGTGTTAGTAATAATGATTAAGGAAATACGTTTGCTTTTAGTTTCATCATCATCATCTTTAAGATAATTAGATAAAATTATTTAGCAGTAGACATGTGCGTTTTAAAAATTTCTTTGAAATACTTCAACATTGTAAAGTGTTTATTCAATGTATCAATTAAAAAAAACTTTTAAGTATATATAAATAGCTTATTAAGAAAATGCTATTATTCAAATATATAACACAAATCAAATGAATTATTTCAATTCAACAGTTTTTAAAATACACAAAATATTCTCTTTCACACTGCAACTTAAATACAATTTTAACCATTGATGGTAAGTAGAAAGATTAATATATGCAAAAAAAGTAAGAAAGAGTAACCAATGCAGGAAAAAATATTCATATTACCTAAAAGCATTTTATTTCTTCAAGTTTGCACTTGCTTAGTTTTTCAATTCTATTTTATTACTAAAAATTATTTTTCAATTATTATTAGTATTATTTAAAAAAATTTCAAATAAAATTTTATTAAACATTGCTTTAAAATAATTTTATAACAATTTTGTTATATTAGCAAGATTTACAAGGCAGCTCTTTAAGTCTTTGTCAAAAGAATATTTTTCTACTGTTCGGTTTATTCTATCATCTAGATCAGGGATGCACAACCTTTGCACCGCGGGTTAAAATTGGCCCGCATAGCCTTCGAAGTTGGCCCGAGAATATTGTTAGTAAAATATGACTAATTTAAAATGAAATGAGACTTTTTTCAAATGAAAAAGGATAAAAATCTGAAAAGAAAACGATTCTACATCAGAATAAATAATTAACAGTTGTTCATTAAGTTTATTTACTTTTTATTACGAAGCTTTTCAGTTTGTTCCCTTCATGGCTAACGGCGAGTACGATTTTCGTATAGGAGAAGCTCGCGAACGTGAAAATTTTTACTAATTTCGATTATTAATTTTTTTCTCAAAATTTAAATTGCGTTCTCTGTATAATTACCAAAAAGTTTTCCTCTATTATTCTATTTCAAGTTTGCACCCTTTTTAGCAGGGATCTCTTTTTATTTAGGTTTAGGTAATCGTAGCTATAATGTTTGTGTTTTATTCATTTATTTATTACATAATGTGTGCATGAATAAAATAAGTAAAGTAATAATTGTAATTCATGCGTATTGCCATAAAAAAAACCCCCAATGTTTTCGCGTTTTTAATATTTTTTAGCATTCATGTGCTTTTTTGGCCCTCGCCATGATCTCTTTTCATATTTTGGCCCCTCATCCTGAAAAGGTTGTGCATCCCTGAGCTAGATTTATATATTTTTTCGCTCTCCCTTTTTCATCTAAATTTAATCTAACCCCTAATCTAAAATAAACTATTAAAAATGTATCTAGCGTTCTTAAAGAAAATTTTACAGTTTTACCGTGAGAAAAAAAATCGAATATTTCGAAGATAAGGACCCTTAATTATGTCACTTCATCTTATCAATGCGAGAAACGTGCATTCTCTTTAGCCCCTCTAGATGCACGCCAAGTTTTCCTGCCAAAGGTGATTAAATTGAAGTAAACCTACAATGTGAGCGCAAATGACACCCTCTAATGAGTTAGCGTTAATGAGACTGAGCGCAAGTGACACAATCCCACCGCAGAAGGGTGACTTCAAAGAAAACCCCTTTACCCCTTTTATCTAATAAGTCCTTTATCTTTCTTTCAAGGCACTGAAAAGAAGTCATCTATTTAGCAACTTTTTTTTCTTTGAAGGCACTGCAGAGAACTCGTCTAATTATCACTTTTTTCTTTGAATCCACTGCTGGGGGGGTCATCTAATTAGCCCTATATTTTAATTTAAAACAATTCCGAGCGGTCATGTAACGACCCTTTTTATTACTATGAAGGCACTGTAGAAGGTTGATTTAATGAATACTTTTTTTCTTTGACGACATTGAAGAGGGGTCATTTAACTAGCCCTTTTTAAAGGTAAGGGAGCCTTTTTTTTTAATGCAATGAGGAGGGGGTTATCTAATTATCCCTTTTTTAATGCACTGTGGAGGTTGTCATCAAATTAGCCCTTATTTTCTTTGAATACTCTCCTGAGGGGTCATCTAATTAGAATTTTTTTCTTAGAAGGAACTTCTGAGGGGTCATCTAATTAGCCCTTTTTTCTCTTTAAAGTCACTTCTGATGGGTCATCTAATTAGCCTTTTTTTTCTTATATGGTAATGCCTTCTGAGAGGTCATCTAATTAGCTTTTTTTTTCTTATAAGGCACTGCAGGGGAAGTCATCTAATTAGATCTTTCATTTCTTTCAAGGCAATGCAGAGGGCTCATCTAACTAGCTCTTTTTTTTCTCTTTAAAGACCCTTCTAAGGGGGTCATCTAATTATTTTCTTCTAAGGCACTGCAGGGGAAGTCATCTAATTAGACCTTTTATTTCTTTCAAGGCAC
>JAOUZG010051355.1:2673173-2696528 GCA_026289955.1 Argiope argentata
AACTATATATATATATATATATATATATATATATATATATATAGTTACAAGCGGGCGAACGCCGCTGAAATCGCGAAGGGAGAGTGATTGGCGACGGCGTCGAAGAGCTTGGTGCCTGGCGGGTTGGTTTGGCGAAAGGAATAGTCTGGTAGCCGCTGGATCGCTCGTGGTGATTTCCGAAGCTTCGCGTCTCCCTCGCCCGGCTATATAAAGGAAGGGCTGCCACATTCGGCAGTTCCTCTCTCGGAAGAGAAGCATCTTCCTGGACTAGCGGATTAATTTCCTGCTTGTTATTAGTGAGCTGTGTTTACGTTTGCAGTTAACATTATGTTATTGGCCCCGATTGACTGTTGCTGTGTTATACGATATCTGTTTTCCAGTCTGTTTTTATTGTGCGTAAGGCTTGCATTTACGCTGTAAGTGATTGCTGACTGCTGCACTGTCTTTATCTGAAGTTTCACTTTCTCAAGTAATCCTTTAAATATCTTTAAATAAAAATGTTTATGCTGTCATCAAGTAAAGTCCATTCAATGTGTGTGTCTGTGTTAAACACAAGAGAGTGCACACACATAAAAACAAATTGAAGTTTCAGTCAGTTAACAGTTAATGAAGCTTGTTCAGTCTGTTGATCATGATTTCAGGAAATTCAACATAGCGACTAGAGAAATGTTATCATTGTCACTCACCCACCACTGTTTATGAGAATAGTTACAAATAATTTTATTTATTAAAATTGTTCTTGTATAAAATAAAATGAAATATGAAATAATCAATGAATAATGTTTTAAAATAAGATAAATATATAATTATGTGTGAAAACTTACCTTAAATATAAAATTATATCAGGAATTGGCAATACTTCTTGCATTGTTTAGAGAGACGTGGGAAAATGAAACCAGAAAAGGATTGGAATTTATTATATCCAATACTCTTGAAAACAAACTAAAGTCAGTCGATTTTAACTGCATAACGGCTTGTAATTTTTCACTGTTAGAATTCTCATTTTTATTGTCTGCGATGGCGGTTATTTTCGTTGTACTTACAATTATTTCATGCTGCTCCAATGTTGTTCTGCTAGAGATTTTGATGAAGTATTTACTTTTTTTATTGTTTTTATTTTGTGATTTCTGTGTACAACCATGCTCTAGAAAAATTTAAATCAACTGTATTGATTACATTAAATTCGTTTTCAGGAAAATATTTCAATTTTATTGATCTTACTAATATTTTTGTCATTAATGATAATTCTTTCTTTTTTATAACTAATCAAAGATATTTTAACCGTTTCTATTATGATCAAAGGAACTTTTTTTAAAGAAGTGTTTGAATATGCTTAATATTGTTAACATTGAAATTACTTCATAATTATATAAATTAGATTAATCTCAGTTTAATTTTTTCTTATATCATGATCAAATTTTTCACTTACATCATGGGCTTTTTTCAAAATTTGGCTAATTAATTTTTTAATATAAGATTGAGATAAATTGCTCTTCATTTCTTATTACTTTTTGATTAAAAGTAAATAATTTGTAATTAACAAATTATTTTAAAGAAAAATGTTATAATACATGAACATTTTGCACCATATATTTATAGTTTAAATGTTGTTAATGCTGGTTCAGTGTGATAGCTTTATATATATCCAAACCATATTAAAAGAATTGATATACATGCATATGAAATCACAAATATGCATTAATTTTTATTTATTTTATTTTTATAAATCTCTTAATGAACATTATGATTTATATGAAAAATCAGTGTTATAGCAATCTTTCCTTGTTACAGCTTCTTCAAAGTAAAATTAGTAAATTTATAATTTTAAAATTTTAATTATTTAATGAAGTTTCAGTTATCTCAGAGAATGTGGATATAGCTATATCATAGGAAATTATTCTGAATATTCAATTTTTATAAATTTATTTAGGCTTATAATATGTCAAGCACATTACTTATTTATAATCATATGCTTCAAATAATAATAATAATTTACAATTTAAATTGCTATAATGTTGTGCTTTGTTAAAATTTCTTTGACCAATATACTATTTATCAATTATTATATACCAATAAGTGCAGCAATTTTACCAGACCTAGAAAATTAACAAGACATATTTTTTCCTTTGTTATATTCAAGGAAAATTTTAAACCCAGACTGAAGCAGCAATTTTATTGTAGTTAGCTTAAAATTTATAAATTAATTAACAGATTTTTTCATACAGTTCTTATTGTCATAATATTTTCTATGGTATCATGCAAAATATTGCCAAATATTCCAAGATGAACAGCATCATGTATCATAAGGGCTCCATTGTGCAATACCTTGTTATTATTATAAATATGACTAAATTTTGCAATCAGTTTTTTTTCCCATCTAAAATTACTCTTCAACATCAACATTGTTGAATCAAATTTACTGATATTTGAATGATAAAATAGTTAATCAAAAATACATGTAGAAATCTCAAATCTTTGTTGCATTGGGAAATCTGTAAAATAGATCATAAAATTCCATCTTTATAAACATGAAAAAATTCAACTTAAATAAAATAGTTTAACTATTTATTTTACTTTTTTATTATTATTAATTTATTTATTGTCTGAAACACGTTACAAAAATCGCAAACCAGGAATCATTGTGACTTTTAAAACATGATTGTTCATTTTCTTAATTCATCCATGCATAACATAATAATTTTTTATACTTAAATATAACTATTGATCTATTAAACTAATTTATGCTTTTAGTAGCTGCTATAACATTTTTTAAATTCTTTTATTGGTATTTAAAATATTTTCTTTGAAATTTTTAATGTAGTTTTAGTCCAAAATAAATTCTTGCATTTTAAAAATGTAATAATTGTATATTAATTGGAATTTTTTCTAGGGAGCTTCCAGGATGTGGAAATATCATTACATTTTCCCAATTCCTTTTCATAGCTTTAATAGGCTTCATTTTCACCAGTAAATTTGGATCTGTTCACCCATCTGTTCCCATTAGGTAATATTTTGTATAAAATATGCAAATTTTTGTGGAAATTTAATATACTGCCTAAATTAAAAGATTTCAATACTTTTAGTGGGGTGCTAGCAAAAAAACATCTAAGAAATATGGCAGAATTATACATTATTTCGCAACTTTTCGTTTGTGCCCAACTAACAAAAAAAGTACCAAGATTTCTTCCTTAAAAGTATTAAATTATTGTTTGAAGACTTAACTTTATTATTTATAGAATTATTATATGTTACTACCAATATAAATAATGAGTTAGTATTACTAATTATTAGTTATTATTATTTATAACTGATTAATCATGTTTACTATATCATTCATATTTTTAATTCTATATTTAAAATAAATTTCACTTTATGTTTAGAAATTCATTTGAATTTTTGTTTATAATACCTTTATTTTAGTACTTAAATTAATTTCTTTATAGCAGATATTAAAACAAATATTATTGTTTAATTTTTCAATTTGTTGATTGATTCTAATTAATATAGTGGTTAGCAAAAATATAATGATATATTTGCAACTTTTTTTAAACTCCGAGGTTTAAAAGTTTGTGTTGTTTTTTTGTTGAATCATTCATTTTTTTTATCCTTGAAAATTAGAAACATATTTTATGAATAATGTATTTATTGATTAATATTATTGAAAAACTAAGGCTAATTTGTAGCTGTTGATTAAGTTTTCTTTAATCATAATTTTATTGTATGTATAGTATTTATTTTATGCTTGTTTAAGCATATTAGAATATTTGCTGCCTTTATTACTTTATTAACGATTTTTTAAATTTATTTTTAGATTATGTATTAGAGGAGGAAAATAACTTTGCTATTTATCTATATTATGTCACATAAATTACAAAAATGAGAAGAATCTATATTATTGTCAAAAAATAAATAAATAACCCTCCAATGATAATGAATAAAATAGTTTTAATGTTTACAAAAAAGTTTTAAATAAACTCGGAATTAAAAAATAACAACTGTGATGTATCAAATAAAAATACTTTTCTCCTGAGTAAATTGTTCACTTGTAATCTAGTAATATTCTTATACTAAACTAATATGAAATAAATTTATTAATACTTTGATACTTGATATTATATATGTGCTGGCAATTAATCACCAAAAAATTGCATACAGCATGTACACTTATGGATTTTGCTTTATTAAAATGTTACTATTCTCACTAATTTTCATGTGGTGAATATATGTGCCTGGATTTCATATTCATTAAACATGAACTATTCTTGCTTGTGTTTAGTTTAAAATAATTATTTTGTTTGTCAGTCTTTTTTTTTTTTTTTGAAATTTATGATAGTTAGATATTAAAGCTCCTACTATTTATTTTATATATTTTCCTTCTTTCAGGAACTACATACTTTTAGTAATTATGTACTTTGCTGTGAGTGTTTCTAATAACTGTGCTCTGAATTTCGATATTCCTATGCCTTTGCATATGATTTTCAAATCGGTAAGTAAAAATTACTTTAATTTTGAATTATTCTCTTTTTAATCTAATATTGAAAATATTAAACAACCTAAAACAAAAGTCATGGTTAAATGGGATCATAATAAGAAAACTATTTTAAATTCATATCTTATTCATTGTAATGTAGGCTAAAATATTTATTAAAAAATAATTTAATTCTTTGCTAAACAGCTGAGTGGTTAAAATAATTTTAAATATAAAAATTAGGTTAATAAAATTTTTGTTAAATATTGTATTAGAAAAATGTTTTATTTGTTATGCATATTAAATTTCAAAAGTATTTTAAAATTTAAGAAAAAATTGTGTCAATAGGAAGTGTTTATCATTTAAAAAGATTTTTTTTGTCAATAAAAAAATGTTTTTTTTACTTATTATTTTATAATTTAAAATGGTATAAAAATAATTTTTGTGAGGTATTACATAAAAGACACTACAGAATATTAAGCAATTTTTATTTAACTGAAATTATATATAGAGAGAGAGAAAGAGAAAGAGAGGGGGGGATTTATAATCTGTGCATTAAATTATTGCTTTTGGGATATATTTGGATTATATAAATTAAATAATAATGTAGACTTTAAACTTTTTATATTACAGGGATCTTTAGTAACCAGTATGTTATTAGGGATGCTATTACTCAAAAGAAGGTAGGTTTTCAATTGTATCTGAAAGTTTTTATTTTTTGGGTTAATCTTTAAATTTGTGTGATATGCAAAAATGTTAAAATAAAGAAATCAAAATTTTAATTCTAAAAATATCACAAACATTATGAAAAAATTATTGAGAGAATCTCAAAAGAATATTTAGAATTCCATTCAGTATTTAGATTGATATTAGTTACTTTTTATTACTTACTATTTTATCACTTTTCATAACCGTATGATATTTATAATAAAATTTCTTGTTATAATTATTCTTGCACTTCTTCAAAGTTTTTAAAATGAAAATTGTCAGTTTTATTTGTATTAATATCTTACAAATGTTTTAAATTTGAAATAAAGTAAATTTGGAAAATTGATTTCTGGATTTTATAGTTCTAAATCTTAAAATGATGTTTTTCTTTTTAAATTTATCTCTCATATATATTCTTTCATTTTATTTATTTTATGATTCTAGCTAATTGATGACAGTTAATTAAATTTATTTCCTTGTATTTTATATTCATCGTACATTTTAAAGATTTTTTGTATAAAAATCAAAATTTTATAGATACTCCATTTCAAAATACATATCTGTCTTACTAGTCTCGATTGGAATTTTCATTGCTACGTTTGCTTCTAAAAAGATGAAGGTAATAATATGTTGTTGTTTTTTTAAATACTTCCATTAACATATTTATACTTACATTCTTTTTATAATTTGCTTCACTGAATCTAGGCAGAAGAATTGGAATTCAAAGCTGGAGATCAGTTATGGATTGGTAAATATTTTCGTTGAAATTTATATTTTAAAGTCTTTATAAATCTTTTACATTAAATATTTTAAGGTGTCTATAGCTAAAATTTATAAAAATATTTAGTATGTTTTTGCCAAGGCAAACTAAATAATATGTTATTAATTGGATTAATATTTATTTAGGTATTATTTTGCTGTCATTTTCTTTACTAATGTCAGCAGGATTAGGTGTATACCAGGAAACTATATATAAACACTATGGAAAACATCCTTTGGAAATGTTATTTTATTCTGTAAGTGATTTTATAAACTTCATCCTATCAACAGCAACACAAAAAAAATCTATGCCTATTTAAAATCCTACCATCGTGTTTTATTTATATGTAAATCCTTCCTTTTCTAGTGCACAGTTTTACTTGATATTTTAAATAACTCCATTTTCTGATAAGAATGTAATTTTTAGATTTTTCTACTCTCATAATTCCTAAAATTCTATGAATATTCTAAAGTTATATGAGGCTCAAAAGGCAATTGGTGTAAATCAATTATGATTATGATTTTGTTATTGCAGGAGCCTTTTCTTTGATAAAATGTTTACTTGTCAGACCATACAAGTTATTCTCTTTGCATTGCAATAACAATTAGTGTGGAAATATATATATATATATATATATATATATATATATATATATATATATATATATATATATAACCTTTGATAGTTTAAAAATTTGAGAAAAAAAATGTTTCATGTTATGTACCTTACTTCCACTTATTCTAATAGGCTTATTAATCAAGGTCTTATTTGATGTTTAGTAACTGAAATTTTTTATTTTTGATTATTGACTGAAATTTTTATTTATTTTATCAACTTTAAACTAGATTGTGACTGTTATCAACTTTTTATTTATTTAAATTGTTTGTGTACAGTTAAATTTACTAATCAATTTATTGAATTTTCTTTTTAGCATGCTTTATCTCTTCCTGGATTTATAATGCTTGCTGGTGACATAAGTCCTTTTATTCCTTTATTGTCTAAATCTGGTAAGATAGACTTTCTTTTCTGTTATTTAGAGGTTAAAGTTTACTAGTCTCTTAGTAAATCAGTGGTTACTTGTCTCTTAAAGAAAGAAAGAAATATTTAAAAAATTTAATTTAACATACTTAGTTTAAAATAAACAATGCTGTTGGCTTTCCTGAATATATATAATTAAAAAATATATACTTTCAAGCTCTTTATTATTTTGACTTTATAGCTTTTGTACTCAAGAAAATTAACTTTTAATGTGAATAATGTGTGTTTAATTCTTTGATATTTGCATTTGTATACTTATAAATACAAATTATCTGCTTTTAATTTAAATATGAAAATTATTAAAATTTAAACACTGTAAATATATCCTTGTTAAAAATTATAATATATTAATATTATCAAATGTTTATTTATCTAATTTAATTAAGAGCTAGGAATATTTCTACTTGATTATCATACTTTTGTTGAGGTAAACCAAAATACTTTAAAAGGCTGAAAGTATAAAATTTGAATTTTTACTATCCTTGTTTGTGTTCCATGCTATATTCTAAATTAAAAATAATAAATTATTAGACATTATAAGCAATATTTTAATATAATGGTCCACATATAATAAATGATTTTTTCCATTTTTATTTCCTTTATATTGATGAAAAATATTCCAATTTTTTAAAGCTCCTGTTCAAATTTTACCTATGCTGACTATTCCAAAGATGTGGTTATGTCTATTGGGTAATGTTTTGACTCAGTATCCTTTCCAATTTTAAAAAAATTTATTTTAATATATTAAAAGCAAATGTGTTTTATAAATTTTTTTATCATTTTCTTGTATTAAAAATTATTGGAAAAAATTTGTAATAATTATTAGAAATTTATATTCTGACTGTCCCAATACACTTTAAAAAATTTTTCTGCAAGTGAATCCTTTTGGCCAATATTCTTGCCATTATATTATTTCTGTAAAAATGCAAAAGTTTTAATAGATTACATTTGTAATTTTTCAGGAATTTTTTTTTAAAAACCAATTAAATGTTTTCTGTAAGTTTACAATCTTTTAGTTTAATGTCAGAAAATGTATACTATAAAGTGTGCAATGAATGTTACAAACTATTCCTTTTACAGTATTATGATGTCTACTCCTTTCTAAAGATATTGGAGATTGCTGTAGTATTTAAATTTACATGAACAAATTTAAAAAATGCTTAGTTTTTGCTTTTGAATATTTGAAATAACAACAAAAAACCATTTTTGATACTTTCTCAAATCATATTTAAACTTAAGCTTGTTACATAATTTTAACCAGAATTTATTTTTCAAATGTGAATTTATAATTACAGTAACTTTATAATATAATTATTTTAGATAAGTCATAAACATTACAGTTTGTTTCAATTTGGAATTATTTGAGTGGAAAACAAATTAAAAATTCTTGTTGATGGCTACATTTATGTTTCATATTAAAATTACTGTTAATAGATTAACATATACATAGTAATAATTGCACTTATCTTCTGGATTTGTGATAACCAATGGATTAATCTATGTATCACAATATAAAAAAAAATTCTTATAGAAATTTTTTTAAATTTCAGTACTATAGTAATACTTTATTTTTCTGAATGCTATTTGTTATATTCTTAACTTCATTTAGATACATTTGTGCACGGTCTGTATTTACAATTGCTTCAAAGTATTCATCATTGACAGTAACAATGGTTATCACTTGTAGGAAATTTATTTCATTGATATTTTCAATAATTTATTTTAATAATCCTTTTACTTTAGCCCATTGGTTGGGTACATTCCTTGTATTTGCAGGAACACTATTATTTGCCGATATTGGGAGCTTTAGGTATCAAAAAAAGAAGATTCAGTGAGATTTTATGGAATAACTGAAAGATTTTTTTTATATGTTTCTAACATTTTATTTATTTAAATTATTCTTTTGGAATGTGTGATGTGAGAAATTCATATTTATTATGTCATGAACAAATTTCTACTAGTGATTTTAAAAATACTTTTTTATTTAAAAGAATTTAGATTTGTGTATTCTTATGGCCAAACTCTCTGGTCTTTGATAATCGCATTGGGGAAAAAAGATTTTCAATATAAATATATTGTACATGTTAGATTTAAACATTTTTCTTCAACTGTGTTCATAATTTGGATATTCTGTGATAAATGCTTTTTCCATTCATTTAGATGTTATTATGAAATTTGTTAATTTTATAAATAAATGGTACCTACAAGAAAATGATTATTTTTTTAAATTTAAATTTGCACCTGCAAATTTTAATTTATAGTTTATATTTTGCGGCTTGATTATTAACCTGAAGTACCACTAAAATCAATAGAATATGGTGGCATGTGAAAAAGAATAGAAAAAGAAAGTTTAAATTTTTATTTCACACTTAAAAACAGTATACTACAAACAATGAACATTTTAGAAATGGCACAACTTTATATATTTGTCACAGTCCATTACTCCATTTCTCATATTTTTGAATAAGAAACTCCGATTCCAATTAATAGTGCATTTATTAGGATTTCTCTATTGCATATCACACTTATACAATAAAAGTTTGTATGCAGATATCTTTTTTACCATTCATGAGAAATATGTACAAACATGTTTCTTTTAGTACTAGAAACTTTTAAAAAAGAAGTATAAATAGAATTATTCTTGTTGTTGAATTACAATCAAATGGTTAATAACTTATGTCAAAATACTTAATACTGCACCCACACTTCTGGAAGTGCAATTAAGATGTTTGACGCTGATGTGGTGGTTGATACAATTTTGCTGAAGGTCTATCTTGCCTAGGAGTCCTTTGCCTTTCTTGATGTCCATGGTTTCTATTAGAATTGTGATGAAACTCAGAAATGGGTGGGAAATCTTGATTTCGATTATTCTCCCAATGGCTTGGTCGAAATGAAATTGGTCCTGCATCCTAGATTTTTAAGAAATCAGTGCTTTATTAATTTGGGTAATATTTTCTTTTTTAAAAAATCATTTTATACTAAATTAAGAAAAAGTATCATAAAAAGTGTTGTTTTAGAGAACCTTGAAAAAAGTTATATTATGACAATTTCAATTTTACATTGATTTAAAAATGAACTCATTAAAGAAAATGCCTACCCATCCACTGTGTCCAGTATGTACTTGCAGAGGCTGAACATCATCGACTAGAACTTCTTCATAGTTTCCATATTCCATAAAATGTACAACACATGTAGTTCCTTCTTTACCAACTGCATGAACTGTAGCACGGTAAAACTGAAAATATGCAAACATTTAACAATGATTGAAAGAAAAAAATAGTGATCTTAGAATAAAAAATATATTTTTATTTGAAAGCAAACTTTTCATTTAATGGAATTGGAAATCGATCCGATTCTGATGAGCAGATATTATATTGATTAGCGTATTAATGCCTTACTTATTTTTGAGGAATGCATTAAACATTATAGTCAAAGATATATATTTGATCATTAATTATAATGACTTTTTACAATCATTTTGTTTTTAAACTAAAATTCTTTTCATAAACAAACTTAGATATAGAATTATGCTGAATTTTTTTTCACTTACAAATTTCCTGTTTAGATTATATGTAACAAAATAGTTATTAAATCTATTTAGCAATAACTTCAAACACTATTTTCCTCTTAATACATAAATTTTCTGTTCTTTTTAATGACAATTTTTATCTAATAGTATCTCTGAATGATATTCAGTTCCACCCAAATTTGGCAGTATTGTAAAAGGCAGAAAATGTTACATTCTGCATTGGAAAGAGTTCCTTATCAATTTTGACTTTAAAATAACTAAAATGCTCAGAAATTTATCAAATAAAATTATAAATTACAGAAATCGTTTTTTTTTTCTTTCATTACCATATATTTAAAATTATTCTCAAGTTAGAAGGGCTTACCTGTTAAGCATTTTGTAAATAAAGTGAACAAATAAAACCAAAAGATTGACATAATAGATCCATTTTGGCTAGAACCGGTCTTCATGGTCAAATATTTGGCTCGTTTTTTAGTATGTCCCAACCAGTATGGCTTCATTTAGTTCACAACCATTATCATCACTAGTATTCTTTATTCTCGCTTTTTTACTAGTTTCTATTTTTGACACCATTAATCACACTAATAACTATTAGTTATATTGTTGAATATTTTTTTTTTCTATTCACTTCTAAAATGCTTGAAAAAGTATTACCACTGATTACGCTGTTTACACCTTCAAGATGAGGGAAGCCAATAAAAAGTGCAGCATGCAGAAACATGTTAAATGTTTATTCTTGACTATGAGAAGAAAACCCTCAAGATTCTATAATTCAAATTGCTGATAAAGTTTCACATCTAACAGCTGTTTCACAAAGAACGCTTTTTCATTTAAAAAAAAAAAAAAAAACTAAAGGCATCCAGTTCTTTTAGTACCTCTGGAAAGTAACAACTAGGTTTTTACATTCAAGGCTTGTAAAATATGATTTTACATAAGCCCATATTGGATGAAAAATTCAATCATAGAAATGGGATCCCAAAATTAGATAAAGTTTCTTGAAAAAATGCTAGAGATATCTACAAAAAAAACTTTGCCGAATAGGCTTTACAAAATATTAAAAGACTTGAAATTTTCTTTTGAAAAGAAATGAAATAAAATGATTTATTAAAATAATAATGTGTCAACAATATTGAACAAATAATAAAAAGAAAGAATAAATTTGATATATATTTACTATTTGGCAAAAAAATTGAGAGATAAAATTTTGTCACTGATCTGCATTTCTAGTAAATTTGTACTTAAAAGAAACCCAATTCCCCCGATAACGACTGCAATTCAGCATGATTAGAATATACTGTACTGCCAAGTTAGGGTGTAACAGAGTATAGCTAAACCAAGAGCATCTAATATAAGATTTTAGTTGAAAGAAAGTATATTTAATAATTATTGTTTTAGACACATATAGACAGAAAAATGTCAGAGCAAATATGATAACTTTCTGCAAAAGATATATATAATATGAAAGTATAGATGCAAAACAATTTATGGTTACAAGTTAGTTAAAGGGGTGAGGGAGGAGGTCAGTTTTACTTTAATAACCAGACTTATAGAAATAAACAAATTGTTGCATTTTAAAAATACTTGGAAACAATAGTAATAAAACTAATTACTGATCAACATTGGAAATTGCTGTGTAAATTTAAAGATATGCTATTATGAAGCTTTACATTGCAGACAAATTAACACAGAAACTGAAAACATGCAAACAAAAATAATTTATCAATACTCTCATTAGCCAAAAATTAATGAGAGGAGGAGAGAATAATTAATAACATTTTAAAAGGAAAAATTTGCCTGATTTGTAAAATTATGAAACTGATGCAAGATAATCAAACTGCGTATCAAGATGTTGAAATCTTCCAAATATGATTTGTAAAGAATTAATAATAATTTTTCTAAAATGGAGTAATAAGAATAAATAATTTATGTATATATTAATATTTTCTTACCTTATTATCTTCCCAGTATTTAGCCATAACTTCAACACCCGGTTTGAGGAAGGGTTTAGATGCAACAAAAACTTTACCAGAGTTTTGACTATCGTATCCATGTAGCTTTATCTGAGAGGTTTTCTGAGTTATATCTTCGATATTATTGCCTCTTCTGTCATTATTGTGGTACCTGTCATTGGCTGTAGCTCTTTGAGTTTGGGATTCATTATAATTAGATTTTTGAAATCTTCGAGAAGGATTTGCATTATCTGCATTTTCACGATAAGAGTTACTGAATGTTTTTTGTTGATAAGTTCTTTGATTTTTATCATTGAAATATCCATTTGTATTAGGTTTATTCCTTTGGTCATTTCTTTTATCCCTTGAGAATTGCTGCCCATAATTAGAAGTTCCATCATATGACTGAGGTCTGTTAAAATCTTGATTTGACCGATTCTTGTCGTACCTATTATCTTGATTTCTTGGAGATTGATTATCTTCAAATTCGTTAAAGTTTCGTGGAGGTCTATTGTATCCAGATTCATTTGGATTATTGTTAGATTGCGAATTAGAATCTGATTTCGCATTCATTGGCTTCTGCAATAAAAAAGTTTTGAATCAAAATTTGGTTATAATTGATAAAATTAAATGATAATTATCAATTTTAACTAATATATCTTTACACAGAAATAATATCATACAAAAGCACATGAAGAAGACAAAATATCAGGAAAAAATATGACACTTCATATTTGTTTATTTAATGGCTTTTCAGGTTATAAGTTTGTGTGTAAGAGAGCTTGGCATAATCTGAAAATTGTAAGAGATGTAGAAATAAGCAAGAACCACAATTTTATTAAATTATCATAATTTAAAATGCAATTTCTTAAAATATACATATTTTCCAAAAATATATTGCATTTTAGTCATTTCTAACTGTTACAGTTTGAATTTACATGATGTTATAGTTTCAATATGAAACACAACACCATAAATTTTTCTATAAATCTCTTGAAGGATTTTACAGTTTTACACTGATATGTATTATAGAAAAAGAAAATTACTTCATTGTTCCTCATGATACATTTTTTTATATATTAGTCAAATTAAAATGCCATAGAACAGATTTTTTTCGGACATATGAATTTCAAATATAACAAACATTTAAATACTTTAGAGCTTAAAAATTTACTTACAACATCTTTACCACCACCAAATACTTTAGGTTTTCCCTCTTTGACTCTTGAAACTTCAGCAATGTTGGCTAATCTCTGTTGTTTGAAAGATGCATTTTCTTTGGCTTCTTTCCCATCTTGTTCCAAAGCACGGAAATTACCTAAGGATTGTTTAAGAAATACATTTATTATTGTTTCTACTTGCAATTAATTTTTAAAACAGTGGCATTTCAGAGTTGTTTATTCTTCTAAATAGTATTAACTATCTCTACATAAAACTAAATTTATGAATATTGAAGGTAGTATTGATTAAGAAGGAAAAATTATATTTACTTGTCTTTGTTTTAATGGTGTTAATAGGTTTCCCAAATGGAATCCATGGTGGTGGACCAGTGCCATCTAAATTCTCTTTTGTTCGTACATGAGAAGCAAGACGCTAGAAATTTAAACAAAATAATAAAAATTTGAAACATTCAGAAGACCCTGCATATAAATAATTTAGAGAACACTTCATTTGAAAATATTCATACACTTTTCCACCATTTTATAGAAATATAATTGCATTAATATGAATAAAAAAGTGAAATTAGGTGATACAGTTTTTACATTTAAAAAATTATAACAATTACTTCAGAAGTTATAGTAAATGATAATTTCAATTGAAATAATCATTTTTTTTAGTATTAATTTTTTATTCCTTATCTTGTTGCTAGAATATACCCTTTATTAGAATCCACTATCTTTAAAAATTTTAATGTTTTGTTTAGATGCCAATTACCAGTTTTTTCTCTGATTTCTTTTAGAGATAATCTCTTGTGACAATGATTTGCTTATACATCGCTATAAATTTATACTTTTGTTATCTAAATCCATCAACTTGTTGAACTTTCTTTTATTATTTGAACAACAACATCAACCAGTCAAGTTGATTTAGGTTTACTTTCGAGAAGAATGAATAAATTTATTTTTTATTTTTACATTTATTCTAAAAGGGTATTGTGCAGCTTTGATTTTGCATAAGTTGGGAGTAGTGAAAATTGTACATTTTTGAGCTGTCAATAATTAATTATAATTACTATAATATTATTTTCTGTATCAATAAAACATACTAAACTGATAGCTCATAACTGAAATATATCCTCAAATTTTAAACACATTTCAAAAATCTTAAATTGCAATAAATTTGCATATTTTTTTAATTAATTCTTCTATTTAATTCTTTTTTTTTCTTTTACTTTATAAAAATAAAATATGAGAGTAGTTTTGATCACATACTTTGCACAGTTCCCATTTTTCCACCATAGGTGCAACGCATCCACCAAGAAAACTAAATTGTGTTTCACTTAATAGCATGAAGCTGTTTTGCATCACAATTTTCCCAGGTTTCAAATAAATTTTTGTTCCAGGAGGAGTATCCATACTAGAAAAAGTATAAAACAGTTATTTTGCACACATTTAATATTTTTAAACATTAAAATAAAACAGATTTGAAAAAAATTGATACAACTGCTTTTTTTCTGCCATTAAATAAAAATTAAAATAATTGGATACTCAATAAATAAGTCAAAATTTAGTTAGAATCAGAAATTTATTATTTGTAGTGTTATTATTAATGATCTATATCTTTTTTTAAAAATCGATTCCATTTTGTTTCCATAAATAATCCAAGTATCTTCCATTTTATTCTTTATTTGTTTTTTCAACTTTGTCTAAAAGTCAATATGAATATGAAATTGTTTCTTAACATATTAATTAGTATAAAAATGCATGTGATTATGTTGCAAGAAATATTATCTTAAACACTGGTAATTTAAATTAAGTCAAACAGACATGAAAACATTTGACACTTAAAGAAAACAGACACGAATATAATTCCATCACTAGATGAGCACATAATACAGCAAACAAGCATTGTGAATACAAAAAATATATATATATTAAAATATTCAATATTTCAGCACGGGAAATTAATACAAAATTATATGTATATACTCATAAATATTTTAACCATGGAAAATAAAATTAAAACATAATTTTGAAAATCATAATACAAAAGTTATGGGTTTGTATATAATACAGAAACCTTCCCATTAAATAATGAAGTTTTCTATGCCATTTCACAACACATCCACATATTCCAGGTAAAAATATTTTTTTATTCTCTTCTCTATACAATAAAAGGGTTTTAAAAGCTGAAAATAATCATACAATAGAAATTTGTCCATCAGAATTTTTTTTATGGAAAGATATATGCATTATTTGCACAAAGTGATATTCACAATATAGTGAATATCACTTTTTGTGTTGAACAAATCAATGCTATGATTCTTACTTCAACAAACAAAGTAACTTCATAAATAATGCCAAGGTAAATAACATCCAAGTTGCAGTATTTTATTTATTTATTTGGCCACTATAATCAACTTTAGAAAGAATCTGAAATAATGAAATGAAATCGGTAATAGTTCATTTCATGTTTTTCTCCAAACCAAAAGAGATTGGTTTGTCCAAACTATCATTTATTATGCCAATGTTCGGTAATAATATAGGAAACATTAAACACTTCGAAGTGAATAGCACTGAGATTATTCTGTTACATGCATTCCACCTACAATATGTTATTTTTGTCACTAGGTTATAAAATAGAAACTAATTTTTCATCTAATATGTAATGCTACCATAAAATAATATTTTTAATAATGATTCTTAAGATTTTATATATGAAAGGTCTATATAATTTGTTCTCAATATCAAACATGCTCATAACTTTCCCACTGAATTCCAAGATACACAAACTTGTCAGGAGATATGAATTTATCCCTTCAGAAAATCAATAAATTGTTTGGAATGAACTTCTAACCACAAGAATTTGTAAAATATTTTCATTAAAATGAATGATTCTTTTTTATGGCATCCTTAATGTCAAAGATAACATAATATGATATATTGAACCATAATAGATATTTACAAAAATTTAAAACAGTATTTTAATATTTATTATTATTATATACATTATTTTAATATTTTCTAAAGGACAAACAACTAGAAATTTAGGTATGTTTTTTTAAAAATCATTTTATCAAAAATGTTTTTTTCACAGTAAAATATATGCATATATATAAACTTAAAATATAGTACATGCAGACTTTGAGAATTGCAACTAGTTTTAAATTAATGCTAAAAGAAATTATCAATAATATATTGTGATGGCATTGAATGCTAAAAATTCCTCTTTTATGATTTTTAGGTAAGTCATATCAGTAATAACTCATTGATAAATTGTAATCAAAGATAAATTAATCTCATTTATGATGTCATTTGAAAAGTCATTTAAAACAAAAAGAACACATTTAAAAAAGTATGCATTGTTTTATGCACATTACATTCAGCTAATGATTAAAAAAATTATAAAAATACCTTATTGATTTCCATGCACCCCACTGTAAACAATTTACATATGTATTTCCATCGGTTAAGAGAAGTCTTAATATTGGTGGTGCTCCAGAACCATATTCATACTTAGGAGCACTAGCATTCTTAATTTTTTGAATTTGAACGACACCAGCACCTGAAATCTAGAAAATAAAAATTTATTTTTTTTAAATTTTACTAATTAGATTAATTTCTACTAATAATAAAAGGAAAAGTGTGGTGTGCTCTAGGAGGCCAACATTTTGATCCAGAGCTACAAATTTTGGCAGAGATAAATTTAGAAAAATGCACCTCAAGGTGATATTTAAGAGAATTTAAGATATATTTTTTCTTATTAACTCCTCAAAATATTTCTGCAGAAAGTTGTTTTTAACAACTTTTTAAAGTTGTCTTTTTAAGGATAGCTGTAATTAGCTATTAAGCATGCTTCCTCTTCCTTTTTTAAGTTGCAAATGCTAATGTTATTGGGGGGTTTTGGGAAGCGCCTAAGCTCTGGGGCCTTTAATCTTCCGCTCGACTGGAATTGTGGGTTAATGACATACAATTTATGTCGAGCATTACTGAGATTTAATCAATTATTGTTAAATATTAGGTACTGAAGTATTTAGTTTAAACATATTATTGCATAAATAAACAAAAACAAAACAAACAAATACAAAAAAACACACACAAACAGAAAAAAAAATACAAAGAGAGCTACATTACATTAATATATTTCATTAAGTTTACATTGGCAAATAGCACAGTCAAGTTTGTCGGGAGTCCTTTTTAAAGTTTTTTTTTTTTCAATTAAAAATATTTTTTTAAATACTTTTCAACAATACATCCTGTTGTTGCATTAAAATTAAAATTGTATTAATTACTTCACCAAATACTTAAAAGTTTTACTTCATTATGGAAAGTTAAGATAGAAGAAATTTGTTTAATATCTGTATAATTTATTTGAGAAAATGAGTTATGAACAAAGTAATTACATTTTTAATAGAACTATGTGATTTGACTCAATTAAAATAATTCATATATATATATTCAAAAGAATTAATAATGCTATCAAAATAGCATGGCTTAACCCTTTGGCACATGGTGTTATCACAGTGAAACCACCATTATCTAAAAATTATTTCTAAACGAGTGGTGGTTTCTGATATAAACCAAAGGCTATCAAATATATTCTAACTTTAATATTTGCCTGTAGATGTCGGCAATATATTTAATATCTATCTTGCATACAAAAAAAAATATGTCAGTTTTAATGCTTTTTCTCAATACTTTAGAATTATTTATTTTATTTTCAGCAGGCAAAAAATAGAACACAAAATGCATTCATAAATTTGTTGTATGGAAGTTGTCTAAAACAGACATATTTTTTTTTTCAATCAAATCACAAAAGGAAAGTTTTGCAAACTTGGCATCTTTTTAGATGGCTTCAGAGACATACCACTGCGTATCACACCATGGGATTCTCCACCAATGTGAATTGTGTTAACAAAACAGATCAGTTTTCCTTCCCCTGACTCTCTCAGTCAAGTGGCTGATTATTTGTGGGGTTTTTTACCGTGTGTTTTGTGGGGGAGGAATTTATTTACATTTTTGAGTAAGATTTAAACAAATAGGATTGCTGAAATTTCACCTTTCAGATGCATTCCTCTTGTATTAGCAAGCAACCGTATTATGGAGTTAAATATATTTTCTAATATAGTATAATTTTCTTACTTTTTAAAGAGTTAATTTATTAGTATTTCCATAAATAAATAATTAATAATTATGTTACAAAATGAATTGAAAAGTATTAATTATTCATAAAAAGAATATGTCACCAGTGAACATTGGCTCCAGTGAAAACACCAGTTATTTTTTCTTCCCTTAGAACCTGAGAATGTAAATTAATTACATAATTTTTAAAAATTCAGAAAAATTATGCTTATGTGCTTCAAAGGGTTAAATATCCTTCGGTGAATCACAAACATTACATTATGCAAAAGATATTTAACTATACACAACCAATTCTCAAAGAATCAGATAGTTGGACATAAACATGAACACAAGGATTTAAGTGAAATTATATATCAAAGATTTAGCAGAATAAAAATAAAATCTTTTGCAAATATATTTTATAATTATGTATCTATATTCTACAGTACAACAGATATAATGTAATTATATCTGTTGTATCAGTGTATAATTTATTTTGCATTGCAGATAAAAGACTAAATTAATCATAGATGATATATGTTGTCATATGAAATATAAGTAACAAAAGATTTTAGGAATCTTCACTTATTCATTTTTTCTTCATGACTTTTAAGAGCTTATTTTTAATAGGAAATTATAAAAAATGCAATTTACGAAAAAGGTAAATGCCACTTATTTTGTTTATAATGGTTTTTTAAGTACTAAGAATTAAAGTTTTATTTAATAAATTATGCTTGTGGCCCCTCTATTCTTTTGTGCTAAAAGGGTAGGGGGAATTTCACAATAAAAATTAATGATATATTATCATTCTATTTCTAATTAGTTATTTTCATTTTCTAGAATGTGCCAAAATAAAATGAAACAGATAAAAAAAACTTTTTTAAGTTCATAATAATTATACAAAAAAAAAAAAAAAAGAGGACAAGATAGGATTATTTTTTGAAGAATCAAAGCTCATTTTGAAAATTAATAATTTTTTTAGATCATCATCTGCTCAAAATAAAATATATATATGGAAATTAGTTTTAATATTTACAATATTAAAACTAATTACAATATAGTTTACAAATATTTTCATTTCTTGTTTTTGCTCAAATTTTGAAAATTTAACTTTTTATACAAGGAATACAGAGTTAGGATTTTGTAGATACAAGTTATTTAAGTAGTTAATTTCAAGTAAGCAAACTCGAAAGTTATTGGAAATTACTAATAGAATATTTACAATTATGGCCATTTTGAATTTATTATTCATAATTACAAAATATCAAAGCTTTTAAAATCTTATAAATCTAAATTCATTCATAAAAATTATATATTTTCACAATAAATGGTACTTTTCCGTTAGCTGAGCGCCAGTGAGAAATCGCAAAATAATGTACAATGCCAAATTTCTTGCAGAGATTTTAAAGCAAAAATTCACCAAATAATGAAGAATTTCTCCAAATTTCTTTGATTTTTTGCTGTTGTCTAGCTAATGAAAAAGTATCCAATAAAGAGTATATTATTTGCAATTTATATTAATACCACTATTTATACACATTTATAAACTCACTGATTCTAACTTAGCTGCTTTCATATCTTCTGGAAAAAAATTTCCTCCAATATCTCGCAAATCCATCTGTAAATGTATAATTATTATAATTATTTCTGCAATATTGTAAAATAATAAAAAAAACTTTTTAATTCAGATTGAAAGACTTTTTTTTAAAATGTATAGTTACATAAAATAATTGATATTCTGAAATAAATATAAAAATTCACTAGAAATAAAAACAAATGTTGCGATAAAGATAGACTGTCTAATACGTAAATACCCAAATTTGTTATATCTCAAAAATAATTATAGTCGTTTGAATATATGCCGAATCAATGCTATTTTAGTACATTAATTAGTGAAAATGACTTCTTTACATGGAACGTATTACAAAAAGCAATTATTAATACATTTTTTTTCACTTTGAAACTTTTGCTTATGTATTTAAAACTGTTCGTCTAATGAGTAGTTTATTTTTCCCAAATGAAAAAACAAAAAATTATATTATAGAATAAATATTAACTATTTACTTACATTTAATGCTTTCTGAATAACTGCAGAAGCTGTCACCCTATCCAAACCTTCTTGGCACATTTCTAACCCTTCTTTTGATAAATGCCTAAAATATTCATTAATTTCATTTTATACAGGTTATACATTTTATTCCAAATAAAAATCTGCAAATTGTAAACTAAAGTAGAGTAGCTTAAAATTTAATTAATAAAATTAAACATTTTTATTAATTTATTTTTTGCAATGCCTCTTAATTAAAATAAATATATTGATAATAAAAAATCAGAGAGAACTTTTTTATATTTAAGAGTTGACTCCATCAATATGTTTAACAGATTAGATTTGCATATCAATAAATAATTACTTTTATTTTAAAATTTCAAACATAAATTATCTTTGATCAAATATTCTTGGGAAAAGTGTAACTACACTTTAAAATATTTTTTCAGTAGAATTTTTTTAAATTCTTATGTATCATAGAAAAGGTATGATTTTTTAAAATCACTCTTCCATTTAAACATTAAGAGAATTTAACTATATTTTAGTTTTTAAGAAAGAATGGTCAGTTCTATGTTTTTGTTCTATCTTATATTCAAACATCATTCCCCCCCCCCCCAAGATATTGACATTATTTCCCATATTCCTTATTATAATAATAATAAAAAAGTATATATACATTATTTATGTCTTGCTACTTTTGCAACAGTTCTATGAAAAATCATGCAATCAAAAACTGCCTGATACAATAAATGTATTACTCTAATATGAAAAACAAAAAATACAAAATTTTTTTGGATAAAATAAAATAAGTAATGTATAAAAATTAGAGGCCAAATTTGAGTTTCAGCTATAATAGTTTTAAAAAAACAAATACAAATATGTAAACATATCAAATGATCTGAAGGTAATTAAGGTAATTGATTTAACCCTTTGCACTCGAATTTAATATGACACATACAGTCTGATGGTGCATATGCTGAGACATACGAGTGCAAAGAGTTAATCCAACTATCCAATCCCTTCCCTTTTAGTAAGAATTATTATCAAAAACAATATTTTGTAAAAATGTTTAAAATATCTATAAATAAACAACAAATTTAATAGCAAATTTTATCTAATGATGTCTTTGAAAAATAAAATATGTTTAGTGTATTTTAATTGTAGAAATAGGCTGATATTTATAGAGATAAAAACTGAATAATGCAATAACATCTACTTCCTGAAGCTGACTATATTAATATCTTATTAAAATAAAAATTGGGTTATTAAATTAAATTAAAAACTTATTAAATCGAAAATCGACTAGAAAATTCACATTTAAAATATCAGGGTAATCAAAAGTAATAATTAGCTCAGCAAAAAATTATTAATATAAAATTTTACAAAAAACTTGATTAAAAAATTGATTAAAACAGTGAAAATTGATTAAAACAGTGAAAAAAAAAAGAATAAACATTGAAAACTGTTAAAAATAATGGTGTGTGTTTTTTTATCTGCATTCCTTATTCCAACAACATTTTTATTAATTTATTCTAAAACTTAAATGCTCTCATATGTTTAATATAAATTTAGAATAACAGTAAAAGGGATAATCCTTATTAGTAATGTTATTTTTTTATTACTTTGCATGTGAAAAAAGGGGAGTGTAAGTATTTAATGCTCTGGTTTAGATGGTCCAGATGCTGTTACTTTGAAAATATACAAAATGTAATAACTAAACTTTTTATATAAAAAAAGGAGAAGAAAATCGGCAGAATTTTCTAAAAAGAAAATGCACAAAACGAGAAATATAATTACATTACCAGGAGGGCATGTTATGAAAAAATAAATACGAAATAATCTCTGAATGAATTTTTAAGGGATTTATTTACAGTAATAAAAAATGACAAAATAAAAGATAATCTTTCTGAAAATAAATTCTTTAACAAGGAGGTATAAATGAGAAATAAATAAATAAATAAATAAATTTATTACGCTCACAAATTAACCCACATATAAATTAATTTTTATATTATCTGCAATTTTAGAATAAATTACTACAGATTATACAAGTAATTAATTCTACATTAGGTAGCAATATTGTAAAATATTATAAAGTTACGAAAACAAATTCTATTTTATTGTATTGAAATAAAAATTCATAGTAAAATTATTTTGAAAAATTTTCTAGTCTCACCATCCTTTATTTTTGAGTTCGGGTGAAATATCCATTATTAATTAACTCTTTAAGATTGATTTTCTTTTATATGAACTCAAATATCCACACAATATTTGTGTTTGCAATGTGGCTCTGGAGAAAAAAACAATATTGCTTTATGTGTAAAAGCGTACTTTGCCACCGATGTTGCTCACAATTAATTAAAGTCACATCAGAGTTATCCCATCAAAATAATAGATTACGATAAAAATCATAATTCTAAAAATAAATATTCCTTATCTCTTATCACCAACTTTCTTTAATGACAAATCTTATATCAGATAAAATACAGCTTAACATTAGAAAATTGAATTTTCCTCCCCTCTTCGTGTATTGTAATTGAAGTGAACTAAAATTCTTGCATTCTCAAGAATTGTT
>JAOUZG010051355.1:2701528-2719389 GCA_026289955.1 Argiope argentata
AGAATTGTTACCATAACAACGGGGAAACATGAAATTTCTCTGTGCTTGATGACAGTAAACCTTTTGTATACTTTAAATTTAAAATATTAAAATAAATACTCAAATAAGTATATGTATACAAAATATTTTATAATAGTTTGAAAATGAAAAGAGAAGACGGAACGAAAATTGAAGATCCAGGGTAATAATTTTAAAAAATGATTCTTTTTTTTAATATGATAATGAAATAACGATAAAAAGTGATAAAGTGATGAAGCTCTCGGGAAATACATGAATTTTGTTGGAAATGGGATAAACCTAAGCTTACTAAACGTAGTTCCTGAAATTGATTTTCCAATGAAAATCATTATTTATTAAATAATATTATTTTATAATTGCATCCACAATTTTTTTCGATATTTATTAGTATTTATTTATATTTCAGAATAGAATAAAGATCTAAAATTACTGGATATTAAGACGATTTGTAATCTGTTCTTGGTCAATACATCAACCATTAAAAAAATTATATTCAGAATTTTTTTTTTTTAATGTTTATTACTTTTTTGTATTCGAGGTATAAAGAAAGTATTAAAATAAACAAAGAAATCGAAAATAAGATTTTGACGAATCTCCGAGCTTAAGACCTCCCTGAATTCAAAAAACTCATTTCTGGAAAATGTCCGTCCATCTGTCTATGTGACAAGAATAAATCAAAAACGCTTTAAGGCAGACATATAAAATTTGGTATGATTTCTTTCAAAATAATTTCTTCAAAATCATTTTTTTGGCATGATTTCTTTCAAAATTTGAGTAAAATTCATTCACAAGAAATCTGTCCGTATGAGTGTTCGAATATAAGACAGTTCGATAATTACAAAACAAAGAGGGTAGGATTGATAAAATTTGATAAACTTATTTAACATCTTCATTATAGACACCTACTGGAATTTGAGCCAAATCCAAAAAGGTGTTGGAATTCTGTTGGTCTATGCTTTCTGAAACATGTAAACTGGATAGCTGAAGGTACTTTTCCGTTAGCCTTGAGCAATTGAAAAATCGCCAAACCTAGTAGAGTTTCGCCAAATTTCTTTGGGCGATTTTTTGCTTGCAAACGGCTAACGAAAGAATACCTATCTGAAAAATTCAGAGTCTAAAATACATCAGATTTGGTATGAGATTTTATGACTTTAAGTTTAGTTTTGACTCAAATTTCGTAATTTAAGTATAGTTTTGAATGAGAAGAATGTTTCTTTAAACCAAATTCCATTTTTTTGATATTTTTAATCTATACAAAAATTAATCGCCAAAAACACAGCCAAAAATTACAGGATGGATTATATAAAGATCCTACCAGTGGTAAACCAAATTTCTTTGCGTAACTTTGATACGCCATTTCCATGCACATCTTTATTAAAAACTATGGGAGTAAGTTTTGGGAAAGACCACACCCTCTGATTTGTTGCAATTAAAATTAGAGGGAGAATTTAATATAGCCAGTACCTAAAAGTTGGCAAAGAGTTCACGAATTTGAGAATCCAGATAGAGTCGTATTGCGTTCTCATATCTAACCAACAGTTTATAAAATAAATTAAGGCATGGCAAGGAGCTTATTTAACAATTGTAAATGGTTAGGAACAAAGAATTCAAGTGTTCAATAATTGTTTTTAAGAAAACGTTGATTTGAGACCTTATTCCAAAGATATCTGGACCGTGGTGACCTTTTGGTAACTTCTCATCTTTCGGAAATGAAAGGTTCGAGTTCCAATTTCATCGAAGAACTGTCGTGTAAGTGGGTCTGGTGCAGATTAAATTCATCAGGGCTGCTGGTGTGCTGATGCTGCTTTTCTTGTTGGTGTGATTCAGAAGTTTGGAGAAGAGGTTAGTACAGATGGCGTCTTCATCATCTGACCACGGTTCAAAATTCCCGAACTATTGATATCTATTGCACAAATGAATCCAAAAACGTCGAAGTAAAAAGTTATAAGGTGTGAAAGGCTAAAATTGGATGGAGCTTTAGTTCTTTTCTTCGTCTTATAACAGTTATTTAAAATTACAAGATTCTTTATAAAACAGCAGTTGTGTAACCAGGGCTTGAGTTAGAAGATATGGGATTTGATTAGGTTCCTTTTTTTAGTTCGTAAGAATCCAAGGATTAAATACAGATTAAAATGAAATCTGCTATGCATATTTCATTGTTTCATGTCCAGAACATAATTTCTTGAACAGCCAAGCACCACGTGCTCGTACAAGTTAAATTATAGTTTTATTCATTTTAATGGCTTCATTGAATCAGTCACTTTGGTATTGCAAACGATCCAAAAAACTTTGTCTCGCATTTATTGTTTAGAAAAATATCATATTTCCTGTTTATTTCGTTTCCCATAATCACGTGCTCAAAATGACATTTTTCTATGTTTTATTTGCTGTAATCATTCACTTATTTTTTTTAATCAGAGCTTTTGGGAATGCAATGGCAAAGCGTTATTAAAAGCTGATTTTTTGAGATGGTTGTGCAGATAATGAAATTTCCATTTTTCGTCTTTATATTGTCGTTGATGCCAAAAACCCCATACCCAAAACAGCATCATGTTCTGGCATGATAAAAAGAAGATAACAGCAATGCCCCCGCCCCTTATTAAAAAAAAACTAGAAGGCTCATTTTAATACTAAAAAAAACCAGTCCGAGTATTTATTTTGGCAGCTTGTTTTTGATTAAAACTGTTTGATTGATGAAATTCCAATGCATATTTATATTTCATCTTTTTGTAAAGGGAATGCTCCAGGGATGTGGAATGGAGTTTTATCTATTAATTCAAAAGGGTTTGAGTTTTGAAAAAAAAATGTTTCATATTTGGCTTGAAATTGTATATGGGATCTTTAAATCAAATTTGTAAAGCTCTATCGCATTTTGAATGAAATTAATTAATAGGAAGTATATGATTACCTAGTATAAGAGGACTGAATATATGATTAAGATATAATTATATGATTATATGATTAAGACATAATTATATGGTTATATGATTAAGAATATATGATTAACTGAGTATAAGATAATATTTGCAGCAGTCTTTCAAATTTAAGATAAAATCCATGCACAGAAAGTTTCCTGTCTATCCAAATTCTGATGATAATTACAAAATGTAAAGAGATAGATGATAAAGATTCAATTGTTGTCTAAAATAAGTGGAAAAACAAGCATCGTTAGGCAGAGGAGATCCGAGATGACGCTAGAGGACATTTTCAGCATGAGAGCAGACAGAAAAGGGCTCTAATAGTTAATTATAAAAAAATGTTTTTGTGTGTATGTGTGTATAAAATCGCATTTTTTTTCATGAAAGATGCCTATATAGATACAATTTGAAATACAAAAATATAAAATATATATACACAAGTAAAAAAAAGAGAGAGAGAGAGGGGGGGACCAGCAACACAGGCGTCATTCATGTTCCACTGACCACTTTAGAGCACTGCTCACACCTAGAATCGGAATTTGAATATACTTATTCTAATAGTTAGTTATAAAAAATTATATGTATAAAATCACGTTTTTTCGAAAAAATGGATAGATAAATTTTAAAAGCAAAACTTTATTTTAATATAAAATTGGATACAAATCGTTGGAGCCGTTTCGGAGATACACAAAATAAATAAATTTATATGGACAATAATTAGTCTTTTAAAGTTATAATATCACAGATTTGTATCACTTTTAAAATCAAATTCTTTAAAGGGGTTCATTAACTGTCCTTATGCACTTTTGCGTGCTTTTAAATACGATAATCCAAAATCGCAATAACTTAGATGAATGAAATTTACTACGCAGTATTATCATATTAAATGTAGATTTGTTAAAAAAAATTGTAACTAAATCAGTAAAAGGACGATTTTGTGCCTTCTATACTTTCGCATGCGTATCAAATCAATGAATCAAGAACTCAATAGCCTGGACAAGAAATTTGGTGCACAATTTTATCGTTTAAAATGTATATCCGAATGTGAACCCAATCAGCCAACGCGTTAATAATCTCTCGGTGCATACAATCGCATGCATATAAAAGCGATAAAGTAAAATTAAAACCACTTAGATAAAATAAATTCAGTATGTGACATTGTTAATGAAGTTATCGTTTTGTACGAATTTTGAATGTATTGGTTAAAAAAAACATTCAAAATGCTTTCAACATTCTTTTTTTTATCATGTCAGAACATGATGTTGATTTGGGAATTTTATCATGTCAGGTTTGTGAAATCAACAAAAATCCGTAGGCGAAAAATAAAAATTTTATTATCTGCACGAGCATCTCAAAAAAAAATCGGCTTTTAATAACGCGTTGCCATCCCATTTATAAAAGCTCTGATTTTTAAAAAAATAAGTTAATGACTACGGCAAATAAAACGTAGAAAAATGCCATTTTGAGCGCGTGATTATATGAGATGAAATGAAATAGGAAATGTGATATTTTTTTAAACATTGTCTGCGAGACAAACTTTTTTGATTGTTTGTAATACTATAGTGACTCATTCAATGAAACAATTTAAATGAATAAAAACACAATTTAACTCGCACCAGCAAGTGGTGTTTGGCCGTTCAAGAAATGATGATCTGACATGATACATTGAAATATGCATAGCAGATTTCATTTTAATCTTTATTGTTATTTTTTAGTCATATTACGAGGCACATAATTTTCCTATGTAGGGCTCCGAAAATTAAAATCTGATCCCTTATGGTGCCCATGGCCTTACCCAAGACCACTCTATTTGACTACCTGAGTCAAATGGAATATATAGTTTACTATTTGTTTTTTATTACATATTTATTTCTTTATTTTTTTATATATTTACAACATTTGTTATTTTTATACTATCTATTTTGCAATAAATGCTACAATTTGCGACGGTAGAAAAATAATTATCTATGGCGCTTTAATATGAAACATTTCATTGTTTCTATTTAAGTCTGAAATAAATTTGAGAATATTAGCTTAGATGAAGACGAATCTGTAATTGTATTTCACTTTTCACAGAAGAATATTTTAATCTAATTCGATGTAAAAAGTTCTAAATATTTTAATTATATTTCAATGAAAAAACTCAATATCTTACTCTAAAATCAAGAATTGCAGTTTCATAGATGTTAAGTTGATAACAGCAATTTTTATTTTCTTACGCAGAAAAAAAAGTATTATAATCGTTAAAAAATCCAATTTCAATATTTTTATAAATCGATAAATTTTACTGCCTTTCTATATTATTTATTTTTATTTATGAATATTTATATGGGATGCGATAACTCCGAAAGCTAGACGAATGAGATTCAGTGTAAAAATGTTAACCATTTCATCACGAATTTTTTAAAACTAATTTCAGCTTATTTTCTATGGCAAATCAAAGCCCCTTTCAACCAATGTGATCAACTCAATGGAATTAAAAATGTTTTAAATGAGACAAATTTACCGTGGAGAACTTTTTTTTCCATCAGCGCTTTTAAGATATTGGCTGGGATGTAAAAATAGAAAGAATTTCTTTAAGAACCATTTTTATTACTTTTTAAATTTCCTCATTATTACTTACTATAAAAGTGCATATATATGCTTATTCATATCTAATTTATATTTTTTGTTAATTTTCAATAATTATCAGCAGGGTTCTTGGAGACATCACATTTATTAGACATATAAAAGAAACGAATACATATTAATAGTTACGCACACAGCAACTTGTGAAGTTCGCAGGAGGAATTGCGCTGGAATCAAGTCTAATCACCCAGATTTTCTTACTCGAGAAAAACAGTCCGCTTGCTTAATCCCAACAATATTTATTGCGAAAAGTATATAATACTTTCTAAATTATAGATAAAAACTAGGGAATAAAATAAATTTTTCAAAATTCAATTGCTTTGAGGGTAAATAGCAGGCATTCAAGTGACTAAATATGAAATATGAACATCTGATCTTGTATCACAACTGTGAAATATTACAATGGTTTTCAAGGTAAATTTTTCTTCGGAAGTAATTTTAAAATTTGATTGGAATATATCTATCATATTAATAGTCGAAGGATGATCAAATTTGATTGAAGAGAATAGTATCCGAAATTCATAATAATAATAATAATAATAATAATCTCTTTATCGATTAGACTAAACGTAAGCAGGAAAATTGATAAACGTACAGAGTTAAATAGATGAAATTTGGTATGTGATTTTATTGCTAGAAATCTAATCCTGGATAAAAATTTGGACTAGATTCATCAAATGGCTTATTATTTGAGAATGTTCAAAATCATAACGATCAGAATCGGTGAATTTTAGTGCATGATTTTCATATCAAAATTGTAGCATACTTTTCTAATTCTAGATTAAATATATCTAAGAATAGGCTGTTTATTTATGTCAAAATACAATAGCCAAGATCAATGTAATTCGACATAACTGAGAATTTTGATCATATTTACGATGGAAAGTCGCTTTTATTGTACGTTAATTCTCTTCACTATATAAAGCATTGAACATAAAAGACTCTTAGTTTGTAAATTTATAAGGAAATCGAGGCTTTTAGCCCTTCCATTGGTTGGTGAAAAGATGTATTTCATGCCGTAAAAAACGTCTGTTGTAACTCAGCTGGATTTTAAGTTGATGAACTATCACCGATTAATAGTAAATTAGTATTAAGAAACTATTTTGGTAATTAGTAGTTCGTATTAATAATACTAATTTACTTATGTTAGTTAACTCTGATGAATAATATTTCGTCGTACCACATAAAAATACCCTTTTTTTTAAAAAACAAAATATTATACTTATATACACTATAAATATAGAGCATTCTGATTGGTTAACTTTGTACAACTGTTGGAGAATTTAACTTTCTGGGTGAAAAAAAGAGCGAAATTGGCCCTGTTATTGAGGTTTGGGGTCTGTTATGTTATTATGCTATTATTGCTATTATGTCACATTATAAGTTTTCTTCCAAAGAATAGTGAAGTGATATTTTTGCAATTATTCCCAAAATTGGATGGTAAAAGGAGACGAGCTCAATTGTTAATAAGTTATCTTGCCGTCATAAAACTTCATTTAAAATAAAGGTTTGTGAAATCGTATCTGTGATTGGGGCTGAGAGACTATATACAGACACTATTTGATGGTTTTTAGATTTTCCAAGCTTTTAATAAGGCTGTTGGCAACATCTCTATGAAATATCACTGCTTTCTTTTCTTGTGGCATAAGCTATTACAATCACAATATTGAATGAAAACTGATTGACACATCTAGTACAGCCATCGTGAAACAGCTTTTTAATTTTATCAAAATACAGAGAATGCTTAGGATACATTTTTTCCAAATCCACTAAATTGCCAGATGCCAAGTTAAACCAGCGAAAGAGGTCTCTCGGAAACTTTCTCACATACTTTCTAATAAAGATGTTATCCCTTAGAGCGTCTTGGGTGACACCGGAGTGTAATATTTTAGAAATATTAATCTGTCGCATGAGTGTCGCGTTTTACTGAATATCCTGCCATTCGCCGACATCCTGGCACAGAGGTAGCGCGTCTTCCACGTGATCTGGTCGTCCCGGATTCGAATCTCAGTCAGTGCATGGTTGTTCTTCTATGCTCTATCTGTGAGGTGAGTGAATGTACCCCCCTGTAAAAAGGG
Source organism: Argiope argentata (assembly GCA_026289955.1). Classification (NCBI taxonomy): domain Eukaryota; kingdom Metazoa; phylum Arthropoda; class Arachnida; order Araneae; family Araneidae; genus Argiope; species Argiope argentata. Next base: position 2,709,171 of record JAOUZG010051355.1, read on the forward strand.
GCTGTGCAAGAGAATGTGATAAGAATGTGCCATCTTCATATGAGCTAGAAGTCTGACTTCTGCCCTCGGGTGCTCAGGGGCCCATACCGTGAGAAGCTACTGCACCTCTCCTTCCGTTGTAAAGCGGACACGTCATCATCATCATCATCCTGCCATTCTTGAGAAGTTTTTTGCCGTTTAATCTCTGACATCCGTGTTCCCACTCCTGATAAATTTTATATTCCTGTTTATTTTCATTTTAGAGTTTGCGTTTCATCTTATTCCAGTTTGAAATCTGGTTATCCAGTTTTGATTTAAGTAGAATATGCTGCATTTGCTTGTACTTTAAGTTATTCATCTTTTTGATGTACAGATAATTGGATCAATTTCAGTCTTCCTCATCTACAAATACTCTAATCAATTTCTATCATCATTAAGTAAATAGCTTCATGAAATTCTTTGTTCTGCAAAAAAAACTTATTTCAAAACGAAAGTAAAGTTGCGAGTCATATCAATGTGGTTAATAGTGCCAGAAAATTGAATTTATGTTTTAGACGCGGGTTTCCATACCGCTTGAGACAAAAATTCGATACACCACTGCAATTGTAGCCATAAAAATCCTATACCAAATTTGATATATTTAAGTCATTGCGCCAATTTAAATTTTTCTGAAAATACTGACCGACAGATAATCAATTCCTCTTTGGATTTGCTTACACTATAGATGTTAGTTTCAGTGCTTACACTATAGATGTTAAATTTCCATAGAGATATTTTATCCATTTAACTCGCTTCGTTGTGTAGTTACTTTGTTAACATATATTCGAATAGCTGGACAGATATGCTTCCTTCAAAGGATTTATCTTAAAATTTGATTGGAATCTAAAATATTAAAAGACCTCATATCACATTTCACCCACCTGGTTTAAAGTGCTTTTAAGTTACCTTTTTCATAGACAAGCAAACATTCGGATACTTTCCGAAAACACCTTTTTTTTTTTAATTCATGGAGCTCTGAAACGTGAAGTGTCAAAATTTCGAGTTAGTTATTTTTGATTGTGAAAATACTTTCTCCGTTCTACATACAAAGAAAGTAAAAAGTTACTTTATGTTTTATTTACAAATAATATGACTGAAACTGAAAAGGAAGGACTGAATTCATTCAGCATTATTCAACACCAAGTTTTGGATTAATATAAAGGATTTAGGTGCAAAAGTGTGCCGAAAAGAATAATAGTAACGTATAAAACACAAGGCAGCAAAATGATATTATTGGTATTCCTAATGGTTTGATGGTTCCCCATGATTCCCATGATTGATTTTCCGTATTATCTATGCATAATATAAAATGAAGTCTTCTGAAAGTGCCTGTATGTTGGAACCATAAAAACTCGAGAAATAGTTAACGGATATTGGAGATATTTACACCATTTTGAACAGCATTTATTGGGAGAGATTTTAGTCATTAAAGTCATGTAAAAAAGGGAAAATTTATAAATGTGAATTTAATTTATCCGCGCATGCACGATAACCACGAAATGCGCATGTGAATATAGCAAGAGCTGTGGTATGCATATGCGATTTATTTCTTTTTTAACGTCTGATTTTAAACAGCAATTCAAAAATTATTAGGCCAAAAAGAAGGAAATCCAATATCGAAATGATCGCCTGAATTTTGTCGACGGACATATATTTTTTACCTTTTTTAACAGTCTACATATTTCTGAATGTGTGCGGTAAAAATTGTTTTGTAGTTATTTTTGATCATTTTTAAATATATTTTTATGTTTGCTTGATCTTGCGTAACATGCCCATGCCATATCGAGTGGAGGCTAGACTTGAGTTTAAAAGCTAATTTTTCTTCTTGACTTCTATGCCACGGGCAACGCTGTGCGAGTACTGTTAGTTTTAAATATATAGATATTCTTTTACTTGTGGTGGTGAAATAGAAATAATTAAAGATTTAAAAAACAAGATTATATTAGTTGAAAGTCATCTCATTCTAAGAATGTGTTTTTATAGTTATTCATTATTTTCACCCAAGTGCTGCAATGAGCATAAGAATGCCACCACCAAGAAGCGCCATCTGGAGACTTCCGAGTGGATATTTGAAAAGGACCCGGTGGTGCCGCAAGACAAAAATTTCGATCCGTGGAATCGAGCGATGCCATCAACCCAACAAAAGATAAAATGCATGGAAGAAATTGATCAGAAGTTGGAACATGACACAAGGCAAGCTCTTATAGAAGAGATTAAACAGGTAGGCAATTTTAAACTAAAATTCCTTTTATAAGCAAAATTATCGAAAAAGTTATTTTTTAGTTATTTTTTCTTATGCCAGGGCGTATCTATTGAATAAATGGGCAAAGGCGGTAGCCATGCCTCCAGCATTAATTTTAGTAGGTGCCATGGTGATAATCATTTTTACTTTCTCATATATGTATTATAGAGAAAAGTACTGTAATCATCAAAAAGTTCAAACTTATGGTTTGGACACCTGATTTTGAAAAAAGCATTCAGGAAAATGTCCATCTGTATATCAGTGATAAAGGTAGCTTAAAAATACTTTAAGAAGACAGAATAAATTTGGTATATGATCTTTTTACCAAATTTCTATGTTTCTGTCAATTTTTGAACAAAATCCTAGCAGAAGTTTTTTTCCAGCTATTAGAATATAAATTACACGACATTTACAAAACGTTGTTTTTGTTAATAATGGCACTTGCCATGGACAAACCCACTGATGCATCTGCATTTTTAAGCCGAAATAAGCATCTCTTGTTTCAAATAGCGCAACTAAGACTAAGAATACGACTTTAGCTACACACTCATCACATTCCTTTGCATGGCTCCTATTTACAAGGGGGCACTTTCACACTCCTCACAGATAGCGCACAGAAGAAAAACCATGCCCCAAGTGGAGCGCCCAGAACACGAGGAAGACGCGCTTCCACTGTGCTAAGACGCCGGGAATTACAAAACGAAAATAGCTAGAATAATTAAAATTCGTTACAAAGATTTAACATCTATAGACATTGTCAAAATTTGGACCAAATCTAATAAGAGTTTGTACTTTCAGAAGCATGTGATTGCGATTATTTAAAAATGCAATGCCTTAATATATTGAATTTGGTACATGAGTTTGTGGCCACAATTTTAGTTTTGTCAAATTTTATTGCAAAAGATTGTAAAAAACACATCTGAAGTTCAAATTCAATTTTTGGATATCATTAACCCCATGCTAAAGGTTAATCAGAGAAAAAGAAACTCTCTAAATACGGCACGACATTCTCAGTAATAATACTAAATTTCCTCTGAAAGTTAATGTTTCACAACTATTGAACGCCAACGCAAGGCATGCAAGGCATTCTCTGGTGATAACATCTTTATTAAAGAAAATAGAAAAAGTGTTGAGGAAATCCCTCTCCTTATGTGTGTGTATTTTTAACCAAAACTGTAGATGCCTTAAAATTTTGATCTAATCATTTGAAAAATAAACATTAAAAATTCAACAGAGATTTTATTTTTAAAAATCAGAAGGCTAAATATTAATCACAGCATGTGAAAAATCGAATGTTAGAAAGGGAGTCGCTCATGTAGACTTGGCATTTCTTTGGCGAAATGAATCTATTTTCCTTTCACATTTTTAATCCCACGGTACATTCAGAGGATGTAGATTTTAAAAAAGAGAACTGTCAAGAATATGTTGCAGTTTCTAAGAAAGTCGAAGACAGAATTCTTTCTCTAATAAATATTGTCTTGAATTTTGTGTAAATTAGATGTAAATATTGTAAATATTTCGGAATTGTTATGAAAATATTTGTAAATAGTTAAGTTATATAAAATTAATTATAATGGAAGCGAGAAAAGACCGTTCTAAGGGAATTTACAGCAGAAGATCGCCATATTCGACCAATTTGTAGGTGTACTGGCTACATAATGAGGTCGCTAACGGTTTTTTACTACACGCTAAAATGTGTAGTGGAAGTTAAGAAATAAAGATTTATTCTTATAGAATAGTGGAGACATTTCCAGACTTACCTGGAAGAAACACGCCGTTTCTAGGGTTTGCCCCGCCCTCTTCAGTGGGACGCTATTTAAGACACGCCTTAAAGGCGGGAAGTTCAGTTGAGTTCGGAGAACAAGCTACGTGATTAGCTGAGCTACAGAGATCGTCTCTTCTCTCGCTGCTACGCGGATCTGTAGCTTCGCTATTATTTGAAATTAGCGGATTGAGTAGAGCTAGTTCGCTGTGATTTTTGTAGCTTGTGTTGCTAATATTTAATAAGCGTTTTCATAAACAATAAAGTCTGCATCTTTTTTTATCACTCTTGTGTGAGAATTACGATAACTATTTCGTAGCAATATCAAAATCGATTTCTAGAGTGGGTAAATAATATTGTTTTCGGAATACCGTTTATGCTTACCTTCAGACACATGTGTCCTTTGTTGCACGCCTGGAAAACGTATTCTCTCTCAAACTCAGACATTTTCTATTTAAATTTTTTAAAGCTTTTTAATAATGTTCTCAATAAGTTTCATTGTTACAGGTGGCAGCAGAAGATAGTAGCGATGGCATATTGAGAAAAGAATTCGATGTGGAATCTTCTTATTCGGAGCCCTTGAGGTAAATTTCATTACTAATCAGAATTTAAAAACATCAAAGAGACGAATTTGAACATAAACTTTAACTACTAAGGAATATTCTTTTTAAACGGTTATTTTATTACTTCTTAAGTAGATCAGTTGCAATGTAAAGTTTTATTTCTCAGTAATAATGTAGATTAACAAAGAAACAGCCATAGTAGGTTATTTTTGTGAATTTATAGTGACCTTATCCAAAACTGTTACATTGCAAATAAATGTTTTTGAAATTTTATATTTCAGTAAGTACATGTTTTGTTATAGTGGGAGAAATGAAGAAGAGGCTGAAAATCTGAAAAGCCTGAAGGAAAGCGTAAAAGATGTTAGTCCATATTTGATCCTTCTTAATAGACTGGACGAAGAAGAAGGCGTTAGGACACCTTCTATAGAAGACAAGCTTAAACTTGCAGTAAGATCATATCGCAAAATGAGTCTGTCACGTGAATAAATTATTCACTTACACTTTTAAGTGAATTCAATTGATAAATATTTTATCAATGAACAGTAATATTTTGCTTTCTCTTATAGAAGTATACAAGAATATTAAAATCGTCAAAAAAATGAACTCGGAATTTTAATTAATTTTTACGTTTTTGACCTCTCCGAATTCTACGTTTTAAGCTGGATGGGTGAAACTTGGTATATGGTTTTCACATCTAATTTGTACGTTTTAAATTTTCAACTAAATTCATTCAGAAGTCTGCTAATCCGACAGTTCGAATATAAAATAACATTTGGCCACAAATGAAGAAATATAAATGAATAAAATTCAATAAATAAATTTAACATCTACAGAGTAAACACCTATCGAATTTTGAGCCAGATCTAATGAGGTATTGACTATCTAATGGTTTGCATTTTCAGAAGCATGCAAGTCATACGAGACTCTCCGACCAACCCGTAGACACACGGAATGGATAATAAAACTGAAGGACCGGACCGCCACAACAGCAACATTAGAGGGAACTGGGGTTGAGTCCTAATGACCATCACCGGCCACGGTATAACACTTCCTGTTGGAAGTACTAACGTCATCGATGGCAGGAGCCTAACCCGCACCCATTTGTGTATCCTTCAAGGTGGCGAGATTCAACCACCATGCCGGAAGAATCTCATCCTCATTTAGTGGTACAACCCCCACTTGTAAATACGATAAATCTAAAATGCAACGATAAACCTGTGGCGCTAGCTTCATAAGCCAGATAACATCAACGATACTGAAGTCGACTTTTGGTATAGTGGCTATGTTACTCGGCTAAAGGCCCCAGCGTCGCAGGTTCGTATCGCGACCTTCATTTGGTACAAACCTATCAAGTTTGATTCTTGATTCTATGAATCTAAGTTCTATGTCAAGTTTTGATCACAATCGATTAGGAAAAAGCATCCAAAGCACGTATTCGATTTTCAGATTTGTCTTCTGACTACATGCCAGGAATAAATCACCAAATAAGGATGATGCGAAAGTTTCAGTAAAAAGGCTAAATTCAAGTCAAATGTTAATATTTCGTGGCTATTTTATTTCAATGCGATGTAAGGCGTTATCTACTTTATACAAAAAGTTTTTGTGTGGTCTTCTGAAGGGGGAGACGTGGGGGGTAATATTGTTACAAGCAGGCGAGCGCCGTGGAAGCACGCCGAAGTTGGCGACGTTTGGCGAGGGCTTCGCGCCAGCCGGATTGATTTGGCGAAAGGAATAGTCTAGTAGCCGCTGGATCGCACGCGTTGTTTTGAGAAGTTTCGGGACACGCGCTTCCTCTGCTAAATAAGGGACGAGTAGCCGGAGTCAGTCATTTAGTCCCCCCCCCCCCTCTCTGAAGAGAAGCGCCTCGCTGGACTAGCGGATTAGCTAGCTGTGTTTACGTTTGCTGCTAACGTTGTATTATTGAGCTCGCTGCAATTTACTGTTTGCTGTGCTATAAGAGATCTGTTCTGTAGTCTGTTTTTATTGTGCGTAAGACTTGCATTTACGGTGTAAGTGACTGATTATTGCTGGATTTTTTTTTATTTGAAGTTTTATTCTATCAATTATCCTGCAAATTGTTGTAAATAAATTTGTTTGTGCTCTCCTCAAGTAAAGTCCATTCAATCCGAACCCACTATGCTAAAAACGCAACAATACTTTCATCAAAGAAGAAATCATTGCATTTATCGTCAACCCAAGAAAGTTTTGGAGAAATTGAGCCCACTTTTTTTACCTTAATTTTACCATTAGTAAGAGTAGAAGATAAAAACTTTGGTGGATAAGTTTGAATTTTATTCTAACGTTAAAAGCATTTCTATCAATTGTGTTTCAAATTAAATCTTAAAAAAAGATTACAAATAAAGAAAAAATATTGCCCCTAAATGAAATATATTATTAAATACATAGTTTTTTAAAAAAAATTTAATGAAAAAAAATTTTTTAGGGATAATAGTTTAAGTGGAACTGAGCAACAGCTACTGTATTCAAATCGTGTTGATTACTTACTTATTCTGCGCTTCTATTAAATTTTCTGTTTGACACCTATTTATATCACCTTGATTTCTTTTGCATCTACTTTCTTTTGGCTAAACGGAGGTTTTCATAACTAAACAAGTATTTCTAATAGTATTTTGCTATTAATCAATTAAGCGAAATTTTGAATTAAGTAAAGCTCTATAAATGTTTAACAAAGCAAGTCTGAAATATTATGGCTGTTTATTCTCTGCTGCCATTTAGCAAAAAGAAATAAGAACTATTTCAGAGTATGGACGTTGGTCTTTTATCTATCTAGATTACCGAGCTTCTTTTTTATCCATATCATATAAACTATTTAAAAGATGTTGGTATACTATTGTTATTCTAAAAATGTAATTTTAACTTTAATAAAGTGTAGCCACCAAAAAAAAAATTCTACTTCGTTTTACGTTCAAAACATTTCAGAATTACATACAGTAATTAGATACAAACATATAACGTAACCTGATTTTGATCAAAATATTGTTATCTAAATACGTACCCCATCCTTTTAGTTCAATGACTAGCCGGGATTCAAAATTAGCTTATGATGCTACTTTATTCTTCATTATCATACTATCGATTTTATTTAAGAACTTAAGTGGAGAGACAAAAACATAAAACATTCCAAATTAGTTCACTTTTTTCTAGAAATATCAATTGTATTTCTGACAAACAGAATTTTTTAAAAAAAACTATCATCTTATTTTATTATGAAAACGATGACAATAAGTTTCAATTACGGCATTTTTATCATGTCAGAACATGATGTTGTTTTGGGAATGAGTGTCAATAAAAATGAGTTGGCGAAAAATAAATATTTTATTATCTGCACCAGCATCTCAAAAAATCAGCTTTTAATAAAGCGTTGCCATTGCATTTACAAAAGCTATGATTACAAAAAAAATAAGTTAATGACTATTGTAAATGAAATCTACAGAAATTTCATTCTGAGCACTTGATTATATGAAATGAAATAAATAGGAAATGTGATATTTTTTTAAAGAATATATGCGAGCCAAAGTTTTTTTTTTATCGTTTGCCATACCAAAGTGACTCATTCAATGAAACGATTGAAATGAGTAAAAATATCATTCAACTTGCACGAGCACGTGGTGCTTAGCCGTTCAAGAAATGATGTCCTGACATGATACATTGAAATATGCATAGCAGGTTTCATTTTAAACTTTTTAGAATTTCTTGTAGTGGTTTTTAAATAAAAAATTGTGTACTATTACTAAATAAATAAATAAAAATAAGCTAAAATAAATCGATTTGAGACTATTTTAGGGCCTAAATATGCCGCACAATGGTAGTACATAGCACAACAGTTCATACCGAAAAAAGATATAAAGTTTGATTATTATTATTATTATTTATTATGAAAGCTTCTTTATATATTTACAATATATAATCAATATTTATTGTTAAAATTTTTTCACAAACTAGCTAACACATACATAAAGCAGAAGTCTTAAGTAAACAACGACTTTTTGCGAGAAAATGGTTAACGCTATCTGGATAATTAACTATAAAATATATACACTTTCTTTCATTTGCTCCTAGAATGTATTACAATGAACTTCAAGGATTTTTTTTTATCTTGGCAATAATTTTAAAACATGACACATATGCCCCAATAGCATTCGAAAGATCACGCATGCGCACGTCCCCCCTTTCATTATGATATTTGAAGATTATAATTTCTTAACTCCATTTCTTTTCTTTTCAGGAAGACCGCTTGAGAGTATCAACGACAAAATTCTGCAAAGCCTGCGAAGAGTTGATTGATGACACAGCAGATGATTCCAAAGATACGGAAAAGTATCCTTTTCTAAACCCACAGAAAGTTCACGAAGCCTTCCGACCCAAAGTGTTCGATCCCAGCCTTCGACCACCTCAAGCATTGCATGTTTCAGAAGTCAGCAAAAAGCCCATACCTGGAATTTCTGAAACAGCAGAGGAGAAAAAAGTATATACGTATATTTATTTGAAGCAAGGGAAATATTATCATTTCAACATTTTTTTTCTCATATTGATTTATATAATACTAGCTTTTACCCGCGACTTCGTAGGAGAGACAATTTTGATATGTATGTGCGAGAACTGATGGTCTGACGCCAGTTGGGGCATCGTAAATGCGTGGATTTTCTACGCCATTTGGGGATAACGCGATACAGATTAGAAAATTTTAATTTCCTTTATCCTGTTTTATTTTAATTCGAAAGTACTTCAAAAGGAATTCGAACAATCGATTAATTAGCAATTTTTAATTTTAAATACATCAAACACTAAGAAAATAGACAGAAACGTTTGAAATAATCGGTCGAAAGCATGTTAAACCTAACCTCATTAGCATGGTATAAAACTGAGGTCTTATTCATTTGGCGGTGGGTAAATGAAGATTTTTAACGGAAAAGTTAGTTTTTAATTAACCGGAAAAATAGTAGTCTATGACCTATTCTAGACTATAATCTATCTCTGTGCTAAATTTCATCCAATTTCGTTCTGCTGTTCTGGCGTTATTGACTAACGTCGTCCATCCATCCAAACTTTCAAATTTATAATAGTACTATAGATAAACTGTATTCATTTACAAATCTTTGGAGAAGATAAACTATTCAAATATGAATTGAAAATATATAAAAATTATGCCCCGGAAACAGGATTGTTCGAAAGAGGAGGGATTCCAGTTCAACGATTTAATTAGGGTAAGGCAAGGGCTTGGGCACTATTATCATGGGGAGCAAAATCGTTGAAAATATTAATTACAGTAGGGGGGGGGGGCTCTTTTCTTCAGCATTTAATGCACAAAATTATAATAAAAAATATGAAAAATAAAAATGAAGATTCCTTTCTTTAAATCCATTTTATACAAGTTATCTTGAAAATTATCAAATTCAAATCACTATTTGAATTCCGAATGCAAATACCGCATCTAACATTGATAATCGATTCATCAACGGTTGGAAATTTTTTATGATTAATTTTTAAGGGCTATATATATCACCCTAATATAAGCGAGTTATGCACGTAGAGTTTGATAAAATTGATTAAATGTAAAATCAAAATAAAATTCAGAAAATCAAATTTTTATTCACCGATCCTTCGTATCAAAAT
>JAOUZG010051355.1:2719789-2766651 GCA_026289955.1 Argiope argentata
ATGTCAGAACATCATTTCTTGAGCAGCCAAGCACCACGTGCTCGTGCAAGTTAAATTATATTTTTATCCGTTTTAATTGTTTCGTTGAATAAGTCACTTTAGCATTGTCAACGATCCAAAAAACTTTGTCTCGCATTTATTGTTTAAAAAAATATCACATTTCCTATTTATTTCATTTCATTTCACCACGTGCTCTAAATGACATTTTTCTAGGTTTCATTTTCTTCAGTCACTAACTTATTATTTTTATTCAGAGCTTTTGTAAATGTGATGGCAACTCGTTATCAAAAGCTGATTTTTTTGCGATGCTCGTGCAGATAGGAAAAATTTTATTTTTTACCCACAGATTTGTGTTGACGTCAGAAAACCTAGTTCCCAAAACAATATCATGTTCTGACATAATAATAATTCTTTAGAACCGGCATCAAGGCGTAGGGGAGCGGTTCTTCCTCGTGTTTTTCGCGTCCCGGTTTCGGGCATGGTACTTCTTCCGTTTTCTGTCTGTAAAGTGTCTGAACATGTCCTCCTGTAAAAAAGGGCTGTGCCAACGAATGTGATGAGTGAGGAGCAAAATTCGAAATATTGGCCCTAGTCGACGCTACTTCAAAACAAGAGACGCTGATTAGGCATAAATCGCTGACTACCTTAGTATGCTTCTCCATGGCAAGTGCCATAAGAAACAACAACAACACAGTTCTGTAGAAAGTTTTGTTAAATGGCGTTTCTACTGTTTTCCCTTCTTCTGATTTCCTGTTAAGAAGAAAGAAATTTCATTTTGTATTTCCAAAAAGAATTTGAACAAAATATAAATGCTGGTTTTATCTTATAGCACACCCAAAAGGAATGCGAGAAGAGGTGACTAAGAGACAAGAAAGTAGTAGCGGATTTCCAAATAGATAGGATAGCTAGTTGCCTAAAGCTATTAAAATGAGAGAGACCACAAACAAGCCAACGAAAAAAAAATATTTTCCAAGTCGCCAAATAAATAAGTTGGCAAAAAACAAATTATATTCGAAAACACATCATATTAGTGGTAACTATAGATCAAATTGACAAGTAGAACTTCGAAATACGAAGATATTTTCGTTTTAGCAGAGATGATTGACTCCAAACTTTAAAATCCTTTCTGACCAATTCTTATTTTAAACTATCATACATTTTAAAAAATCACCAAACACAATTTATTCAATCCTGTGTTCATTTATTAACTAATCATCTTTTAGAAATTTATTACTTTCCATTTCGAATTACTTATAAAATGTTCTACTTCAGTAATTGTGATGTGGAGATTAAATGGTTAGGACCGAATTCGCAACGTTAGGGTTTGCAGCCGAGTAACTAGACTAGACAAAAGCGATCACTTCTAGCCGGTGGTTGTTTTATCTGGCTTATGAGACTATCATCACATGTTCTCCCACCGGTGGGAAGTCGAATCATACTATTACGCCAAGCATATGGCGAGCGTGTGAGTTGTTGGTGCTGATGATGTTGATGTTGGCTGTTGTGTTTCATGCGCCTTGGAGACTTTTGCTGCCGGCAGAGAGCGTCATAACAGCTGCAGAAAGTTGCTTATTCAAGGTCGTGGGTCACTATTGTTTATGAATGGTGATTGAGGGCCAACTCGCAACGTGCAGGGCCCTACTAAGCTTAGTTGGGGCCCAGGGCAAAATCTTTTTTGGAGCAACCTTTGCTTCAAAATTTTGATAATAAAAAACATTCATTAAAGAAAAAAACGCAAAATAATTTTTTTATTCGATTTGCCCCCCCCCCACAAAAGCGGGAGCCTGGGGCAGCTGCCCCGTACGCCCCTGTCTTAGTCAGGCCCTGGTAACGTGAGGGTTCGAGTAACTAGAACACTAGACAAAAATGATCATTCCTAGTCCGGAAGTTGTTATCTGGCTTATAAATCTTTCATCGAAGTAATATTAGAAAAAATCAGTCAAACGAAAAGTGAAAACTGAATTTCGGCACTTTAATTTATTGTAAAATGTACTCATATGAGCTTTCCAGTTCTTCACTTTTTTAAAAAATACTATAAAATGTATATAATTATATTATAGAAATGTTAATAAGTTCATGATGAATGACAAATTTTATTGTTTAAAGTGATAAATCCGTTTATTTCACGAAATAATTTACTTTATTTACAGGAGAGTCGCAGAAAAGAAATGAAGATGAAAGAAATTTTTAAACAAGGGTTTTATTTACCTTGTGACACTTGGTTTCACCGAGAGAAAGAAACTCCAAGATTAAGCTCTGAGGTAATATGGTATAGATTTTTTTTCCTTTCTTTCTTTTCAAATGAATGAATAACGTAAGGAATAAATTAGCCTCTGAATATTTGAGCGTTCGATCGCACAAGACGAAAACGAAAATTGGAGAATTTTTCCTTTTACTTTTATTACGTGATTTCGATAGAGATTTCTTTGCTACGTGTCGACTTATGCAAGGAAATCTTAGGTATCTCTAAAAAAATATGCGTATTGTTAAGCATTTTTTCCCGTTTGATCATGGCATGGGAATCGATGGCATCTGTCATTTTTTAGAGCGCATGTTAGAAATAATCAAATAAAAAAGTGGGATTTAGATCAGGAGATAAAAGAATATTTCAGAATGAAAATAATATGAAATAATTTAAGATAAAAATAGGAAATAAAGATTAAAATGAAATCTGCTATGCATATTTCAATGTATCATGTCAGAGCATCGTTTCTTGAACGGTCAAACACCACGTGCTCGTACGAGTTAAATTATATTTTTATTCATTTTAATCGTTTCATTGAATGAATCACTTTGGTATTGGAAACGATCCAAAAAAACTTTGTCTCGCATTTATTGTTTAAAAAAAATATCACATTTCCCATTTATTTCATCACTTCATATAATCATGTGCTCAAAATGACATTTTTCTAGGTTTTATTGGCTGCAGACATTAACTTATTTTTTTTAATTTAGAGCTTTTGTAAATGCAATGACAACGCGTTATTAAAAGCTGATGTTTTGGGATGCTCATGCAGATAAAATTTTTATTTTTAGCCTGCGGATTTTTGTTGACACCAAAAACTTCATCCCAAAAACAACACCATGCTCTAACATGATAATTAAGGTAAAAACACAAGATATTATATATTAAATCTTGATAATAATTGATTTGTTGTAATAAAGTTTTGAACATATCTACTCAAAAGTATGAGATAGGTAACTGTAAAATGGCGAACTAAGCTGAAGAATTTCTTTTTTCATGAATACAGATAAACCCTAAAACTGCCAGAATGTGATAAATTAATTGCCAGTATCTATTCCGCAAACATATACATGTCTTTTTATGCAGTCTTTCAAGTTAAAAATGAAGCCATTACATATAGCTTGAAAAAACAACAACTTTAATTCAAAAAGTTAAATACCGTTAGTATTTAGAAAGGAAAAGGTTTTAATAATGGATGTGTTTAAGTTTGACAATTCGTACCGATCATGCTATCTTGCATTTAAATCAGTACACGCCGCCAGCCATACACACTTACCTAATACTTTAATAATATAAAAAAGATTTTTGTATTTTTTGCAACAGATGATACCTTGATAATAATATGTTATTGTAAGGCTCTTATAAGGAAGGAAGGTCAAGAAAAAAACCTTGTCTTCAACATCAATTATCAAAGGATGTCCATTAGTTGACTTTACTATCCTCTAACTGCTTTAAAAAATACTCACATGAGATTTAAAACACACACACACGTTTTTTTATAACATTATACAGTTACAGTACCCGCTTCAAATTCATACTACAGATTAGCGGAGAGTCATTTGACAACAATTCACCCTCTAATGATGGAATTTAGTCTGTCTTCAGGTAAAACTCCTCAAGAATCACTTTGAACCGAATTTCATAAGCTTTCAGAATTGCCATGTACAAGAATGTTGCTATTTCTTTTACAAAAAGAAGAATTTCCTCAACCAGAATGTGATATATACACATATTACTGTCTGTTAAGTATAAAGGGGCTCATTGTCAAATTTTTATTAGTAACAAAGAGCCCTTGTCAGGAAATTGTCCGAGGAGTATTTTCTAGCAGTTATCTTACTATGATGGCATGCCATCGCGAAATTGTTTTCGGTCTTATGGCATTTGACAAAACTCCTGATGATTGCATTTATAATTTTCAATTACTTCTAGCACTAAGCAATCACCAGGCGAGATTTTTCGAATCAATCATTATTTGATTGTACCCATCTAAATTAGGCATCTATATGACTGCTAGGACTTGCTTTAACAATAATACGTCAGGAGATATTTTTCAAGGAACAAAATAAAAAGATTGATTGATTACATTCTATAGACTAAATTCTATTTTTAAAATTAAAAAAAAAACAATTTCAAACGAACAATCTTTAAAAAAGCTTAACAGGCATTAGGCGCTTTAAATTTCATTTGTAATGTAATTTCATGTATTGTAAATTTCATTTACTTACCACCATATTAGCTCTTACCCGCGACTTCGTATGCGTGGAAATTTCGATGTGTAAATGTGAGAATTGACAGTCTAACCACAATGTAAAACGTTATTAAAACCGAATGCGTGTATAAATTTTCAACGTCAATTGGAGCAACGCAAAGACGTGAATTTTAAGCACCATTTGGGGTAAAGCCCTGCAGATTAGAAAATTTTAATTTTAATTCATCTGTTTTATTTTTATTCAAAAGCACTTCTGTAGGAAAAAAAATCTATTAATTAACAATGTTTAATTTTAAGTTTATCATACACTACGAAAATAAACAGAATCGTTTGAAATAACCGGTCGAAAACATGTTACGTGTAACGTCTTTAGCGTGGGTGAAAAAAACTACTTAAAAGTTATGTATTTGAAACTAAAGGTACTTTAAAAAATGTAATCGAAAATGATGAAAATAGGCGAAAGTAATATGTACAGCAAGAAAAAAAATTAAGGGAAATAAACAGGAAATATCGAGTTATATTAACACAAGAATAGCGTAAGAAAAAAAAATTAATAAACCTTCGTTTAGAATAATAAGATAATATTAAAATGAAAAACGGAAACAGAAAATTAAAAACAAACGACTAGATTTTTTTAAATTTTTTGTTCTGATGAAAAAGGCTTTCTGCCGTGAAATCCTACAATAAATCACAAAGAATACCATTAGATAAGATAATATTAAAAGAATACCGGAAATAGAAAAATAAAAGCAAAGGATTCAAAAAGCTCGGGCAGATGTTTTCAGATTTTTGTTTTTTAATTTTTGGTGGAAAATTTAGTTTTTAATATACAAAAAATTAACCACTCAATTAACCGGAATAAAAATTAGCCTATGTTCTTTTGTAGACTATAATCTATCTGTGTGCTAAATTTCATCCAATTTCCTTCAGCCGTTCTGGCGTGATTGAACCCCCATCATCCATCCAACCAAACTTTCACATTTATAATAGTAGTATAAGGTATAGATTATTAATTACATTAACTTTCGGAATATTCTAAACCTCTAACCGTTATTCTAAATAATTGCACACACACAAAAAGATCAGTTTTTTACTTTAGATTCTTATAGCAATGTAGTATATAAAAAATACCTTAATTTCAAGAAGACGAGGTTATAATCACAGAGAAAAATATCCTTCATATCCTTCTCTGTGGTTATAATAATATAGTAATCAGCCTTTTCATCGAGAAACATTGAATTTGAAATTTATTCTTTTTTAGGAACTTGATATTTTAAATTCTACATCTACTAAAGCATTCGTCAAATTTTTGGAAGAACGAAAGAAAAGTCCACCAAAGGTAAAAACTGCTGCCACAAATATTATTTCATTATTTTAAAATATAAATGAATGCAAATTTAGTCTAAATAAAAGTGGAAAAATAACAACTATTTTTAAAAAAAAAAAAGAATAAGAATATTTATTTTATGTAAGAACGAAAAACAAATATATATTATGTATACAAATTTATACAGTTTTATTTATTTAAATTTATTCCATTTTTGACTATTTTAAACAGACGATTTCACAAAATCTAAAAATATGTTATCAAAATAGAACTTATTTTACAATTGTCATGTAGATTTGATTCCTTCGTATACGTGTGTCTTATTTATGAATCAAATTTTCCAATTTTGATATTTCAGTCTGTAATTAAGTCATCGGTGCAATTAATTTAAGTAACAAAAATCATTTGGATTTACATAAACATTCCATGTTCTTAAAGTTTTACATGGAGCGAAACAGCAATAAATATTCGGAATCAAAGGATTCCTCTAATTAGCACGTTAAAGAAATTTGAAGTTGAAGTTGCCAAAATAAAATAAAAATAATAAAATAAAATCTGAATTCATGTTATATGAAATACTTTTTAGCATAATAAAAAAAGGACACCAATCTGATTCTTTTACACAGATTAATCTTTATGTTTCAAATAATTAGAAAAAAATTGAAGAATCAATTCCAACCACTGAAGCAATGTTATTATGGAAGCGCATGATCCCCTTATTGGTTACCTCCCCCCCACCTACCACCATCAACCTTCGTTTTAAGTAAATTTCAAATAGAAAGAAAATGATAAAAGATTAAAATGAAATCTGCTATGCATATCTCAATGTATCATGTCAGAACGTCATTTCTTGAACGGCCAAGCACCACGTGCTGGTGCAAATTAAATTATATTTTTATTCATTTTAATTGTTTCATTGAATGAGTCACTTTAATATTGCAAACGATAAAAAAAACTTGGTCTCGCATTAATTGTTTTAAAAAATATCCCATTTCGTATTTATTTCATATCATATAATCGCGCGCTCAAAATGACATTTTTCTAGGTTTTATTTTCTATAGTCATTAACTTATAATTTTGAATCAGAGTTTTTGTAAATGGGTTGACAACGCTTTATTAAAAGCTGATTTTTTGAGATGCTCGTGCTGATAATAATTTTTTTTATTTTTCGCCAACGGATATTTTTATTTCCCCCCTACGGATTTTTGTCGGCGCCAACAACCTCATCCCAAGAACAACATCATGTTCTGACATGATAAAAAAAAACACACATTCTTTGAGAGAAAAACGTCATTGGAGTCCTTAAGCTACAACTGTACAGATTTCAATTATTTTTTATTTCATAAAAAATCCCATGACCTCCACATTCGTCATCAGTGTTTACATGAGACGCAGTATCTTTACATTATCAGAGAAATTTCACAAACTCTATTTAACTATGCATTATCTATAGGATAAAAATTTGACAGAGACCACCACTCTAACCACCTAGTTAAAATCTTTAAAATTTTTATTCTGTATGAAAGCTCATGTCTCCTACATACCTTCCCCCTGCGTTTTTAGTAGATATAATTAAACAAAATTTAATAGATCCCCAGCTTCAACAATTATCCCGATTTTGCTATTTTGCAAGCATAGTTAAACCACCATAATGCTCTATGTTGATTTACAACTTAAAATACTTATTTTCGTTGTGATAAGTTGCAGGATCCGACTTTGCCTAATTGGGGCCCGGGGCACAACTTTTTTTGGGCCCCCTTTCTGTTTTACTTCTTTAGTAATAAATAGTGTTCATTAAAGAAGGAAGCGTAAAATAAAATTTTTATTCGATTTGGGGGCTCCTCTGATGTGGATGCCCGGGGAAACTGCCCCGTATGTCCCTGCCTTAAGCAGTCTCTGATAAGTTGTAATTAATAATAAATAGTTATATTGTTAAATTACTAATATTTATATTTTAAGTGAACAACTGGTCTCTGAATACAGCTAGTTTGTTTTTAATAGAATTAGCTTTTCCCTTGTAGTTATGAAATAAAATAAAAACTGAGAAAAGGAGTTTATAATATAAAAAGAAAATGTGACAAATTCTTATGGTGCAAATACATTTCAAGATTAAAAACACAAATATTAAAGTATATATAGTAGCATCTGTGTTTTTCTTCGTTTAGTTATATTAACGTCTCGTTGCAAAACAACACTACGGCTATTTTAGGACGGCACCACGTAATTTTGAGTCTCTGTCAAATGACGAGGACGATACCTGAGCTGACATTCTCCTCTCCACACCACACAAGCGGGAGGACATATGACCCAGACAGATTTAACATGTAGCACATCCCCTTACACGACGGTTCTTTGGAATCGGGATTCGAACCTGAAATTCTACGCCTCACGAATCGAAATGTTACTATAGGCCTATGCGCTGTTCTTGTTGTTGTTACTAATGGCACTTGCCATGGACAAGCCCCCTGCTGATGCAGCAGCAGATTTAAGCCGAGAGGAGCATCTCCTGTTTTTGAAGTAGCGCCAACTAGGGCCAAAAGTACCTCTTAGCTATACACTCACTACATTTGCTTGCACAGCCCCATTTTACAGGGGGTACAGTCACATATCTCACAGATAGCACACAGAAAAACAACCATGCCCAAACCGGGACTCCCAGAACACGAGGAGAGCTGTTCTTGTTGTTTGACTAAGGATCAAATTTACGAAGTTCGTTTATAAAATAAATTGTTCAGGGACATGGTGCTTTGGTGATCAAGCTTCAGTTTTTGGACACGAGGATTTAGATTCCCGATTTCCACCACACTTGCCGATGCATGTAAATCTAGTGCTTGTTAAATCAGATCTTGAGAATCAAATGTCCCTCTAAGTGGTGTTGTATGTAGGATAGGAGGAAAAGGTACTATCGTATCATCTGATGGCTATTCGAAATTAGATATTCGACCCAAAATAGCTTCTAATTTCTTTCAAAACAATGTCATTCATGACTCACTATAACGACATTTTTAATGGACAGTTGAAGAGATAAGAATAGGTATTGTATAGTATGTTAAATTTATTATTTTATAAAATATTTTGATTCACCTTTCAGTAATAGCAATAATTTCTGCGTTTTAGAGAGATACTCAAGATGTATAGCGTGATTAAAATATCTTTAAGTTAATGTGGTGTAAACCGTTGGAATTTAGATCGTCATATTAGTAGTTTATATTCCATCATTATTTCAAGGAAAGACCGCAGTGCATTGGCAGTAAAACTTTAATTAGAAATAGAATTGTTTTAAAGGAATTCATTAATTTGTCGCGAATGAAGGTCGCAGGTTCGTACCGCGACATTGGAGAACTTGACACGCGTAACTTTCTGATCTGCCGTGGCGCCATCTACGGGCAAACAAAGCCGTCGCTCACTCAACGCAGCAAAGCTGTCACTCACTCCATTCAGTAACCAAATACGAAGCCGTCGCTCACTCGACGCACCAACAAACTCACACGTTCGCCATAACGCTTGGCGCTTTCAAAATCGTTCGTTTCTCGTCCGACTCACTGGTGGGGGAGTACTGCGGCGCTAGCCTTATAAGCCAGATAACATCTACGATACCGAAGTCGACTTTTGGTGTAGTAGCTATGTTACTTGGCTACCGGCCCTAGCATCGCAGGTTCGCACCGCGACCTTCACTGGCGACAAATCTGAATAAACCTATTTTGATTTCAATTACAAAGTTAATCATATAATTCTTTTCATCAAATAAATACATGAAATTAAAAGAGATCTGGATGAAAATCGCAAAATAAATGCACACATACTCAATACCTTAATGTCAACTAGCCTCCTTTCGCCCCCAGCTTTTTCTCTTTAAATTAATAGCGTTAATTTATCAACTTTGATAAATTATACTTTATAATGCGAAATGAAAGTCTACTTTTAGCCATATTTGCACGATAAACATAAAGCATACTAATGCATAATTATGCTTGGCGAAATCGGTCCAATTATAGAGTTGGAGGCTGTGATAAAGTTGTATTTTGTGATTTCTTTAAATTGGGTAATCCAAGAAAACGGCAACTATTTATGATATATTAGAAGGAAGAGCGTTCCTATGAAATTATAATTGACAAAATCGGAGGAGCAGTTTGTGCCTGTGAACGTTTCTTTGGTTTTACTTGTTATTTTAAATATGTAGATTAAATGGCAAATGAATGCAAACGTGACAATAAAACCAGAAGATTTCACATTCCTTTTTTGAGAGAGTATCTATTAATAAATATTTATTAAAACTAAATGTTTAATACATATTTTTAAGTACATTAAATGAATTACTTTAGTATCAATTTTTTTTGTTTACAGGTTCTACAAGAAATACAAAAGAAACTACAAAGTATGAAAGAATTTGATAAGTCAAGATAAGACCTCTGATTTTTTTTTAATGTTATATAACTATAATATGACACGAATAAATTATTTCTGTATTATACAATTTTTATTATAATCCAATCGAAAATTTAAAATAAAATTTTGAATATGTCTATAAAAAAATTCGATGTAGAGTTACTAGTGGTCAGCTGACAATATACATAGCATCATCCTGTAATAAAAATATGTTTTTATTATTTAATATCCAAAAGTATTTCAGAACTCTTCGAAGTAAAACATTTTCAAAAGAAAATTAATTTTTAAAATCCACTTTTATACATGGATAAGTTTGGAAATTTCAAAAAATATCTTCCTAATTCATTTTTCCATAAAACTATCTTAAAACAGATTTTTTCAATTTGTAATATGAAATAAACACTTAATAATAAAGTTAATATATCTTGGTAAATCAAATTTTCAAGTTCTTTTGAATAAACTAAGAATAAATATTTACATTTGTTATTAAAAATTCATATAAAATGACAAGCAACCCTGTTATAAGAAAATTATACTGATTTGTACTCTTTCTCTCTCTCACGCACACAAAGAATGGTTTGATATACAGGTAAACATAAAAATTATAAACTGTAGCATATATACACGGTGTTCACTTTAAACATGGTGTAATAGCCGATTTCTAACCTATTAGGGATAGCTATAAATGTCATCAGTTCGAAAAATGCTTTAAACGACAGGAAGAATTATATTTTTGTGTTGTTTCAATTAATACATGAATTGCTGAAACATTATGAAATTTAAATTTATATGCAATCTTTTGATCTTTTAAATCATATTTAGTCAATTTTTCTTCGCCTTTTGAAGAAACAAAAAATTTTATTCTTCTGCAGTCAAAATTTATGAAGCTTTGAATTTCCTCATTTTAGATCAATTCACGATTGCTTGGTAAAAAACAGAGTCCACAGATAAAACAATCCTAGATACAGTAAGACCCCGCTTAACGCTGTTTCGGTTTAGCGCTCTTTTATTTCAACCCGGGGATTCCACGAAATCGCTCGCAGCATACGGGGATTCCCCTAAATATTATGCAGCGATAGGTTTCTAATACATATCCGAAAGAGTGTAGTATTTCTTGTTTGGTGCGGTATTGTACAGACATATTTTCATTATTGGAAACATTTGTTGACATTATTGTATTAATTTACATATTTAATACTATATTACAGTGTCAAATATTTTGATCTTTAGTTTTTTACTATGGGTGATAATGAAAAAGAAAAGAAAGCAACCAGAAAAAGCATTTCACTCAAAACTAAAATGGAAGTCATTAGAAGATTAGATTCTGGTGAACGTCAAACTCTAATTAGTTCTTCATTGAATTTGCCAACTTAACAATAAGAACCATCATGAAGAATAAAGAAAAAATACTGTCATCGGCAACTGCAACTAAGTCAAGCTCTGCAATTAGAATAACCCGTTCTAGAAATAATATCATAGCGGAAATGGAAAAACGACTGTCTATATGGATTGACGACGAAATTGACCGCAATATGCCATTAAGCCAATCTATCATAATGGAAAAAGCTAGAAGAATTTTTAATTACATTCAGGCTGAGACAATTGACAAAAGTGAAACTTTCGTTGCTAGTCGAGGATGGTTTAATAGATTTAAACATCGAAATAACCTTCACAACATAAAGATTACAGGAGAAGCAGCTAGTGGTGATACAAAAGCGGCGGCTGAATTTCCAGCGATATTAAAAAAATAATTGAAGAAGGAAACTATCCTCCTTTTTTTAAAAGAATATTCGTTTTGTTATTTATATTTTGTTTTTATTTTTGCAAGAAATAATTATGTGGTATTAATTTGGGCTTTAAGAAATAAATGTTTGGTTTTATTTTTATTAAAAAAACATACTTTTTAAATTTAATACCTAACCAATTTCCTAGCCATCTTCCCCTAACCCCAATATTTACATGTAAAGATAGCCTCGTTTAGCGCTGTTTCGCATTACTTTGATGGAACGTATCCCCCGCGTTAAGCGGGGTCTTACTGTACCTCTATTAAAATAGTCTAACACATAGATTTACACAAATTCATAAATTGGTTAGTTTTGGTGGCAGAATTATTATTACTTTTTTTTCCTTTCAAAAGCATTGGAAGTCAATGATACTTTATTACATATGCTAAATAGGCCTAAAGATAGAATAAAAATTTAGAATTCATAACTTTTTCAAAAATATATTTTGTGACTAAAACAACATCAAATATAATTCTGTATATTATTTATACTGTTTTTGCAACTACAAATATATAACTATCTAGTTTAGAAATCAGTTATTGCATTGCAATTAGAGTGGATATCCTGAGCATAAAAATTGGTTCTTAAATGACTACTCATAAAATAATTTTGTTTAAACTAGTCAGTAAATTAATTTCCCGTTAAGTAAAAAAATTCAAATAAACTTTTTTTTGTGTGTGTTTAATTTGTTAATTGTTTTGTGCTAATTTTTTTGGATTTAGGCACCATTAATTTATACCAAGAATTTAAATGAGAAACAAACATGTGGCAGATCTGTGCATTGGCAAGGGTTAGTAAAGAAATCAATTTTTGATTTGTTCTTATTTTCTTACATAATTGTGAAAAATTAAATAGAATTCAGAAATCATAATTTGACAGCTTATTGATCTGACTGAATAATAATTGCAAAAATGAGTAGAGAATGTGGATATTGGGAATTATAAAAATAAGTTTATATATGACAATCATTCATGAAAAATTGGAACTAATGCCTTCCCTAATTATTTGTAACAACAGAGCAACCATCAGAAGAAATGTGACATCACCACGACATAATAAAGAGGAGAGGAGAAAAAGAAGACTTTTCAGGCATAAGCATGAAACAACATGCCCCCTCCTCTCAAGGAGATGAAATTTGTCCTTCTATCCTAGGTATTCTAGAATTATTGCTCATGATGGTAGGTCAAGCCAAAATCTGTAACTCTGAGGCAGGCAATCAAGATGATCGAATTACGCCGTCTAACTGAGGCATAAGAAGATGTGAAATTATGCAAAAACAATTTATATTAAATGATTTAGAGACCTATAAGAATCTGAAAATTCAAAGCGAATAAGAAGCCAGGATAGAGATTGCTGATATCTAAAGTAGCGTGACTAGTGCTAATTTTTGTTAATAACTTTTTTTTTTCAATAATTTGAGTCACAAAGAAATAATATGATTTTGAATTTCTTTCACTTGGATCTATCTCCTTTTTCAAATGGTGTCTCAATATAAATTGTGAAGACTATAAAATTAGATGCAACCAAAGCTCCTAAATTAGGGAATTGCAGATAATGTATCAAATAGTGTGATTATACTTTATTAGCGTGAGGTATAATAATTAAATGACAAATTTTAAGCAGCACCATTATTCAAATGCTGATTATACAGTGTTAGATATATCTTTTATATATATTGATTTGTGGTGGATACATACAAAATATAATGCCATATATTTATATAATTATAAACCGTAAGTATTGGTTGGGGTCAAGTTTAATGTGCAGGTACTCCCAATATTTGTCTCCTACATTTTACAAAGACATATTTCTAAATGGATCTCGTTCATTGGTTATTGATGCTGCCCCGTGTAAGAGAGCTGTGTGTTTCAAAGGAAAATGATGAATTTTAGTGGGTTACACTAAAAATCAAACTGTTCCAAGATTATTGAAAATCCATTGTGTAATCACTATTTTCTAAAATTTAAGGTTTTTTTTAACAGGCTCAAAATTTGGCTAATATAATAAATATAAATGCTAACATAAAATATTAATTCAATTTCTAGTTTTAGTTAAGTATTTTTCTGAAGTAATCAATTATGATTCCCATAAAGCAATATAGCTGATTAAATCAACCTTAAATTAACAAAAAATAAAGGGTTTTTTAAGCAGCACATGAATGTTCATGCTAATGGATGAATTACTACAAGTTTTTGTGAAATCCTTTATGTTTGCAACTAATTATTTTGAAAAATGAAACTAACATATTAGCAAATACATTTATTTCTATTTACAAAAGAATACAACATGATTACATGGGAATAAATGACTGCATCTGAAATGCAATAATATAAAGAGTTTAGTATCGAGGTCTTTTGTATTCAGGTGTCCCCCTGAAAAATAAATTAGAAATATCAGTAAAATCTTCACAATTTAAAATTTAATAAAAATTAACTTTAACTAATACTTACACTCCACTGGTATATGAATCCATATCTTTGCGACGAGCAATAATCTTTAAAAAAATACAATATAAGAATGTTTAGAAAAATATTTAACAAGAAACATGAAATAAAATATCTAATTAATAAATTCTAAAGCTACTGGCATCAATAATATATTAAAACATATACTCAAAAAATAAAATATTTAAATATACAAAATTCCCTTATAAGTAACTTAATACTTATGAAAAAAATTATATAATATATAAATAGGAGATTTATAAGTCAAGATATATGCAAATAAATGTATTTAGATAAATTCTAAATATCTAGATGCTATTTAGCATTATAATATTCTTAAGAAATAACATTTTATTCTTAATAAGTTCATAAAATGATATGCTCATAAATGAAAGAATATGTCCATATCAAAATATTCCAGTAAATCAATCTTTTAAATTAATTATTATTAGTTCTAATTTTTCAATCTAAATCAAGAAAGAAATTTTGTAATTTGAAGGATAAGAAAAGATGTATATACTTGGTTGATTTTCTGAAGTTCTCTGTCCAATTTCGTTTTTTCATCCCGCTTACCAGTACCAGTTCGTCTTGTTTTTCTGCCATCAGCCATTTTAACACCATACTGAAAGGCAGCTCTGAAAAAAGATAGGAGAAAAATCTTATTTTTTACAATTACACTATTTTTCTGGATTTGTTTACAATCATTAAGGAAATAGGTAATGAGTAAGAGGAGAGAATAGGATGGAGAATATAGTTATGTAGATTAAAATTCTGCTAAAACTTAGATGACGTATGCACCTATAGTGAGTGTAGAGTGTAATACAGTCAGCAACAAGCCACAGAAACAAATAATGATGTTCATTAACATGAAGACAATGAAGAATTTAGAAGACTCCTCTAATTGCTTGTGCTTTTCTGGACTGATCTAATGAATTTGCCATTGACTCAACACTCACCCACAATATAACTTTGGCTTGGACAGAGTAGGGAAGAGAAGGTTCTCTAAGTATCAAGTACAATTTACAATCTACTGGATCTATTGCCAAACTCTTGAAGTTTCTAATATAATCCATGTTGTGAACCAAGCCTGATAATCATTGATCCAGCATTCAATAGAGCTGACAGTAAAGCTATCTTTTTTACAATGGAACTAATACATACTGAAGAACAACTTATCTAAATTGTTTAAGTTATTCTCTGAATAAGAACTCAGAAATTTTACATGGAAAAGATTTTTTCTTTCTTTTCTTTCCAAGTCTTTCAAAAAGTGGAAATTTTGATGATTTTTAAAATGAGTTAAAAATCAACTAAAGATCATAACTACATTCTGGATGAATTATATTACAGATACAAATTTTGAAAGATAAATTAAATACACAGCAGATAAAATGTATCAAATAAGTAAAGGATAAAAATCCAATTTCAATCTAATAATAATAATTTATACCAGTTAATAGTAACAAGAAAAAAACATCATTACAAATAACAAATATTTTAAAAAAAACTATTTTTTCAATATTTATAATAGTAATAAAAATTCTTACTTGGGCAAAGCTTCTTTATTGCTCATATATTCACTGTATTCTTCAGGAGTATCAAAGTCCCAACGCCCTATTGGACCCTTCTTGTTACCCTTTATAAAGTTAACACATATTTTTACAATCAGTGCATAAAAATCATGGCAGATTAAAGTTCAACAGTATTTTTATAAAATCAACAGATAAGGAATTAAAATACTAAAAATAATGCACAAATTTATTAAAATTAATTGCTCTACCTGTAGGATAATTGTGCAATTCAAACTCATTCATGATAATAGTTCCTTTTATTTGCAAACCAAATTAAATGATTATAATGTTTTTTTCTTTCTTATTTAAGCTTTTTATCAGTGCTATAAAGGTTAAAGCATTTCTTAATATAAGAAACATCTTATAGAAATTTATGTTAAGAATGAAATATTGCCTTTTAATAAGTAAGTTGTATTGATTTTTAAATGTATAGCAAAAAAAATGTTATCGAACATTATGTTTAGTAACTCAATGAATAACTGATTCTACATCAATGAATATAACTAGAATGCAATATGAAGAGCCTAGTGATAATTCCTTCATTAAATAGACATTTTTTTTTCACCTTGGAGAAATTGTTGCAAATACTTTAATATTTTTTAATGATATAGCTCTGAGAGTCTTATACATTAAAAATTTTTTTAAAGGATTCCTTTCTTCAAATCTTAAATTGTATTTACTGTATCATCAACTTTTAAAGATCTATTATTAAGAAGTGGAAATGGTTTTTTAATAACTGCTAGTTCCCATTAAATTTACTTTTATCTAACAGTCTATTTACAAATATCCTATTTACAGCCATAGCAATATATTACAAAAATCCATTAGTGTAACTTAATTCCCCACTACCACCAAATCTTTAAATTATTATTTATTATAGAGTTATATTTATTTATTATTTTAATCTGAAGAATTATCAGAATATGTATTAAATAGGAAGTTAAATTAATTAATTTATACTGAAAGAAATATTTAAAAAATTAACAATTATTTTCTGCAAAAATTGTTTTGCAATATAAATTCATTTAATAAAGATTAAACCTCTTACGAAGTTAAGAAAATATCAAAATGCATTAAATTACCATATCCATTTTTGAATAATCAACTTCATCATCACTATCAGCAACAGCATCTTCATTTTCAGGAGCACTGAAAATATAAGCACTGATTATTTCAGGGAGAATTTCAAATATTTTTTGGTTAAAAAATCAATTCAATTATGTACTAACTTGAAAGTTTTTTTTTTTTTTGATAAATTTATATATATGAACACTGCTCATTTTATCATTGTATACATAAAAACTTTTTGGATCAGAGACAAACAGTATTTTAAAATTGCATCTGGCATAATACTGTCTTATATTTAATTGAAAACAATCAACCATAATCATATTTTTTAGTGTTTTATATCTTTTTCAAAATTTATTTTAGTGTAATAATGTAATATATGTATGTGACAGATGTATAGAAATTTAACTGATATTTTTTTCTTTCCCCCTTTTGAAAATAAAACTATAAATTAAATTTGAATTCACAAAAACAAAATTCATTTTCTTTTGGGCTTACATGGAATGCTCTTCTGCACATCTACAATTCATTTCTTTTTATAAATATCACAGTAAAGAGAAGGGTCGATAGTTCTCAATGAAAATCATTATAACCGATAACAAAAGTAGGTGCTTTAGAGTACAGTTGAAGAAAAAAAATGAAAATCACAAATTTTAGCTTTGAGATATTGTCCTTTGAAAGTTAGTAATTATTCTGGACAGTTGTTACTTAAGTCAATTTTAAAATATAGTTAATAAAATTAGAGAAAAGAAAATCTTTATTTTATTTTCAACATTAGAATTCAATTACATATTTGTATGAGGTTTGAGTTCACCATTCTGAGGATTTAAAACAACAAATTATTTAAATCTAGAAAAGCAAACATTACTTAAATGTGCGTTAATCATCAAAAGAATCTGAATCTTCAGAAAATAATAAATTGGAAGTGAAACTTTAAAAGTTCTGAAGAAATATCAATCACAAGCACCTGCATAGCAATTGATACTTTTAATACTAAGTGAGGTACATTTGAAGCTATGTAATAAGCTTGAATCAAACTGATAAGGTTGAGCATTGATTAAATTAAAACAAAAACATCAACTATAATTTTTAAATGTTAGCAAACAATGTATTTACATTAAATAATTTTTAACATTATTGATAAAAATTATTTAATGTAAATAATTAATGTAATTGATAAAAATTATAAAAAAAATTATAAAAAATATAAATTTAATGTAATTGATAAAAATTATTTAAGTAAAAAAGGATTAAATTCCATTTAAAATTTAATAAATATAATGAATAAAATCATTATTCGAAATTATTTAATAATTCTTGTTCTTACCCAGGATAACACTCAGCATAACTTTCAGGCATATCTCTTTCAAGTTTACTTGTCAATTTCGCTTTCAGTCGACTATCATCTCCTTTAAGAGCACCAAGCAAACTAGAAGAAATATTTGTTAATAATAAGAAAGGATATAATTGTTTAGTTAGAATATTAAAAATTCTTAAGAATACTAAAACACTAAAAATATTTTTTAATCAATAACAAAATACTGCATTTCTAAAACAATTTTTCCTTTTCATCAAAAATATGCAATAAAAAGAAGATAAGAAAATTTAATTTGTTAACAGCAATCTTTTAAATATAGACTTTAATTTATATTAAAATATTTTTATTTTAAAAGAGATCATTTCATTGCAAGATCTTTGTTTAAGGCAGGCATCCAATGAAATTTGAACACATCAATTAAAATAAATTAAGGACAAATCAAAAAGATAATGCAAAGTTTATTAATTTTTCTTATAATGCTTTTTAAAAATGAAAAACATTAGAATTAAAATAAATAAAAAAGAAAAACGTACAGTTTATCTTTTGCATCACCGAAGTCCATTTTATCCATATTAATAGTATCCCATTCCTGCAAAATAAATAAATAAATGCTACTTATAGTTATAAAATTTTTTAAAAAATGAGCAAAATACAGTAAATAAAACTATATAATCAGGAAGAACAAAATATAGAAATATTTTAAATTTTCTTTACACAGATAGGGGCAATTGCTTCACCCCCTGAAAATTTGAGAGTTTTATAAACAAAAGGACTAGAAGTTTGAAAGAACGGTTGAGGAGAACAAGTCATTAATGAATATGATGATTTAAAAAATATACTATAAACAACGTAAGTATTCACATAATGGTTTAAGCCAGCAAAATGACTATATTTAGTAAAATAGTTGACAGGGTATTAGAGTATTTGTATAAAAACTGATTTAAAATTGGAACAAATAATATAAAATAAAGTTAAATACAAAATGAATATTTATGGGATATATGAATATAATGATCCTGTTGAGAATAAATAAAAATTTCATTTGTTCATTTAAAATTTATGTAAATTTAATTATCACTTACATTGCTTTTGTCTCTTTTGTCTTCACGACGTTTTTCATCCTGAAAGAGCAATGATATAAATTACAAGTAATAATAATTAAAAATTAAAATAGAAAAAATTAAAATAAAAGAGCAATTATTTTGTGGCTTTAATTTAAACAGAAATAAACAGAAAAATTACATCAGTCCTGGGTTTTTCAAAGTAAGACTTCTTTTTATCAGATTCTGCATTCTTCTCTGATTTTGTTTTGTCTCTTTTTTCTAAAGATGGCACATAGTCACCAATATCTCCAAATATACTGAAAGAAAAATGTATATTTAATTCAGAATTTCATAGAAAATTACAAAATTGATTAATATTTTTAACAGCTGTCATCAATATAACTTTTTTAGAGTGATCCACAGACAATATAAACATTGCAGAATATTATTAAAGATGAAGTATTAGTAAATAGTAATTTATAAGTTTTCATTAAATTTTTAAAAAAATGTTTGGATAATAATTAATTGAGGTGTTTAAAACTTTGTTCAAAGTGAACATCTTCCGCCCTATGCAAAATTACATTCTGTAAATAGAATTTCTGCATATCTGATTGACTGATGCAAGCTCCTTATTTGTGATTTAAATACAGACTTTTTGAATTCCTTACAAAAATTTGCAAATTGTGCACAACTGAAGTTCATACAACCTTACATGAAGTTCACATAAAGCCATACATGAAGTTCATACAACCTTAGTTCATACATAAAAATAACCAAAACTAGCTAAATTTATTGGTCTCCATTCAGAAAATAGTTGCAATCTTCTATAGAAATTAAGCCACTGATTATGAATCTCAGGTACAAAGAATGCATTTTTACTATACTTCATCAATACTTTATGCTGTATTAAAAAGTAATAAAAAAAATTCGAAGATAAAAGTTGAAAAAGATACTAAATTCTAAAATTAAATGACTGATAAAAAAAATTACAAAGAACTTACATATGAACAGTTTTTAAATATTTTTATTTACACGCTTTTACAATTTAAATATTTCATTTTAAATATATTACCTTTACAGGAAAAAAATAATTATATAATATATTAGTATAATAATTGAAAATATTGAAATAGATTAATTGCAATAGTTTGAATAATTCATATTGTTTCAATAATTGCAAAGAATCTACTATATCATCCTATACATCATAGTCAATAATAAATGGACATAAACGCCCAACTAATAAATTAATAATTATTTCAAACAATTTTCAAAAATAAAATTTAAAAATGAAATTGTTTTATTATAATACATTACTGATAAAGTAAATAAAGACTGAGGGAGATAAAAATTTAGGTAATATTTGAATATTTTATTCAGAAAAAAATTCAGTGTTTACTAACCTGTCATCAGCAAGTTTAGGTCTTTTTGCATCATCTTCTTTCAGTTTTCCTTTGTCTTTCTTTTTAGCCTTTTTATTATGTAATCCTTGTCGCAAATAGGACAAAACTTGTGTCAGCTTTTTAATCACAATGTCATTTGTTGTCAAGGTTGTCTGAGACTAAATAGGAAATAATAATAAACATTAAAAACTATTGCCACAACGATAATAAAAATAATAACAAGTAATGTAATGATACCATTCACAAAATTTGTAGAAGATAACTGTATTTTCATGATTCTGAGAATATAGAAATTAATCCTATCAGTGGTAGTTATGATGATCAAATAACTTTTAAGAAATGTTTTTAAAAAGTATAAATTGTAATTTATGATATTTCATGGAATCAATGAAAGTTTAAGATTAGTTTCCTAATTAAAATAGTAGAAAAAAATACAGTGGGTAATCAGTTAACAATCCAGACTATGAATATATTCAAAAATGATTTTAAATTTATACAATACATTTTAATAATTAGCATTTAACAGAAAAGCAAGTGATGTGGCATACATTATGTAAAACTGCATCTCACTGCCATCTGTTGACACAGAGCAGAAAAAAAAATAGAAATTAGAGATACACAAAAGGAATGCCAGAAGGAAACTAGTATGAGAATAATTATGTCATAAAATTATTTTAGAAAAGATTTAAGGATAAATTCCAATAATTATGTACATAGTGAATTGTAGAACTTATTTCTATGGTCAGAATTTTTTGCAATTTTTTTAATACAAAAATTAGTAACATTCTGAGCCTGGACTGTCAATAATTGCTTTCATAACCAAAACCAAACAAGAGAGAGACATAATTGTCCTTACATATAAATAAATGTAGTAAAAAATTACATTTTTTTACTATAAAAAAACATCAATATTATTTTGCCATAATTATTATAAGCTGATAATCTGTTAATGAAAAATTCATATTTTTGTTCAGTTTATACTATTCATATGTTTATTATACTAAGTACAGTCTTCGAATGAATTCTATTCATTAATAAATTATTTCATAGAGAGTGTTATTTGAATAATTAGGACCAACTCGGATACTTGGAAAAAAGCCAGAAAATTATTTATAATATTACCAAAAAGAATTAGAAACAGAAAAATATATGCTTTATACAAAATTATCAATTTTGCAGCAAAACTCTCAGAATTTATGTTAAGTTGAAACATCTTCCACACATAATATAATAACACAAAATTGCTTTTATAAATAATATACCTCAAAACTCGGACAATCTGCTTTGCTTCTTAGAAGAGTAGTTGGAATATCACTTTCAGCATATTCATCTTCCAAATCAATTACGTATGCCATCCTGTTTGGAAGGAAAAGTTCACTTTTTTCTGGATATCGATTTTTGAAAATTTGACGATAAATGTTTTTTCCTACAGGAAAGAAAAAGGGTCTTTTAATAATGTAGAAGAAAAAGGGCAGTGCTATCTTTGAAAGTTTAAAAAAATACTTAAATAATTTAATTAAAAAGAAAAGAGTTTTACCAAGTTTTGTTTTGAACTGTATTTCTTCCTCTTCCCCTTTGTCCCTGAAAAAAAAAAAAAAATTATACAAAAATTTGTCCTTTTTGCTTAAAATCTCTCAAAATCAATTAATTTATAATAATTAAAAATTACTTAAATTGATAATTATTTAGAATATATTCTAATAAAAAATCAACTTTTAATTTAAATAATTGAAAT
This sequence comes from Argiope argentata, assembly GCA_026289955.1. Taxonomy (NCBI): domain Eukaryota; kingdom Metazoa; phylum Arthropoda; class Arachnida; order Araneae; family Araneidae; genus Argiope; species Argiope argentata. The sequence goes on from JAOUZG010051355.1 coordinate 2,742,320, forward strand.
GTCCTACATAAAGTTATAAAACTGCTCAATCTTGAAATAGCTGTAAAAGCCTATGTATCAATATAATAAATTTTGCAAAAAAAAAGAGTTGCAAGATGATTACAATTAAAAGATTCAAAATTTCTGGAGGTCATGTATTCAATTCACATGAATAGGTTTGATCATCAGTTTGTTTTGAATGATATGATTTATATTTAAATAAGCAAATATGCATTCTAACTAGCATATGTGTTAGTCTAATATTTTAAAATCACTAAGTAATTTAAAATTTAGAAGGACCTTTTGACTTTGAGGAACTATTTTACTCTTAATTTAATCAATGATTACAGAAAGTTTTGTCACTAAAATTTATTACAAAAATTGACATGAAATGACTAGAATATTACAAAAGGTATATGATATTTAAAGCTTTCATCAATAGATGATGGCAAGCAGCTACAAAAATAGGAAATTCTTGAACCATGAAATAAAAAAATAATAAAGAAATTTTGTAACAGACAGTTTTTCACAATAAAATTGAACAGCAGTTAGCCAGTTTTCAATTATTCACAAACTTTCAACTATCAATTAAAATGGTCAACATATTTGAAAATAGAAAAGGTACTTGGTTTCTGAGTAAATTGACATGATAAAAGCCATTTTGTAAAACATGAATTTTTCATTATTTTAATTTGAAATAATATAAAATTGTTTCAGGTATCGATGTGAACTTGGCAATAATACTAAAAACGAATTTGGAACTAGCTTTTGTATATCAAAAGTTACATTAAAAGGAAGAAAAGGGGTTTTATTGGCAAATAAATCTAAAATAAAGCTTACTTATGTTTCATAAGAAGATGCTCCAGTTCTTCCTCCTCTTTTTCTTTGTAATTTATTTCACTGCGAACCTAAATATTATATAAACAAATAATAAAAGGTAAATACAGATAAATTATTTTAATGATTTCTATAATACATCCCAAATTATTGTTATTTTTACTGTATTTAAAAATTTAAGCATCATACATTCAGATTATTTCATAACACTGGAATAGAAACTTTAAAATATATTTTAATAACTTAAATGGTTCAGATAATTTATAAAGTAATAAAAATTCTGAATACATCTAAAACCCTATTAGATTAATAAATTTTGTTTCCAATATCCACAGAACTTTATATTCTTTAATAAAAGAAGGCAGAAAAATGAAACAAGAGGATGATATTGAATTAAAAACAAAATATATTAGTATTCAATCAACTTAATACAAATGAATATTTGTCTTGTCTTAACTATAAGAGCATTTTAAGTGATAATGCATATCATAGTTTCTAAATATATGCCGGGACCAATAAATTTTTTTGAAAGCACCAATAAAGTTTTCTAAAGGCAACAATGTAAAGCTGTTTTGTATCAACTTTAATTTAATACTTATAGTTTTAAATAGCACAGTTTGGCAAATTTGTAAAGATATAATGCTCAGTTATAGATTACATTATAAAAACATAATTTTAGTATATTGCACGCCAAATGCATAATAGGAATTAAAAAATAGTTTTAAACAAATAGTAAAAAGAAAGAAAACTTTTCTTAACACAATCTAAATAAAATTTATAAATAGGATTGAACATTCTTTAAATTATAAAGAATCACATTTTATTTAAAATTATAAATTAAAAAAATAAATAATTTGAAAATGTTAATTAATCAAGACATTATTAAAGTAATGATCCCCAAATTAAAACACATAAAATTTATAGGGCTTAGTAACCCTTAAAATTGTGAGATCATTAGGTAATTGCCTATTTAATAACTAGTAAGTAATTAGCTATAGGGAAGTACTTACTTTCTGTAAAAGAGCATAGTCAAGACCTTTCACCAAGTGAGTATGTTCCATATCACCACCCAAGAATTTAGATTCTTGAATCATTTGCCTTCTACGTTCAGCAGCATCTAAACCTCTAAAAGAAAAAATATATAAAGAATTTAATTTCACATTTCTAAAAGTCACTAATAAGAAGTGACTAATGGCTAATAATATTCTGTAATTTTATCATTGTTTAAGAGAATAGTAGCTAAATTATATAAAATATTGCAATAAGAAGGTAATGAAGTATCTGATTTATTGTAGAATATAAATTTTTATATTTATTAACAGATTAATGATACTCACATATTGCTGCATTTTAACTAAAAGAAAGATAAAATAATTTTAACATTCTTATTGCAATAAATATATAAGAAACTATACAATTAACTAATGTTCATTGTAACTATACAATTAACTAATGTTAAGACTTTTCTATTTTTTTTTTCATAGTACCTTAAAAACCACAGATCATTTATTAACTGAAATTTGAATTGGTAACATAAATTTTTTTAGTATAACTTAAACTAGGATATTTATATTTTTCAAGAACAATTGAAAGAACAGATTTCGAACATATTATACAAAATTCTGCATTACGATTTAGCATCTGGAGCAACAGCACGATAACCAGCAGCAGAGGTTATTGGATCTTCATTTTGATAATCTGGATTTGCACCATCTCTTCTTTCTTTAGCCTGCACATACACATAAAAAATTTTTTATATCAACAAATGGTTGAATATTTACAACAATGTCTTAAAAAAGATTCTAATAAATGTAATTTTAAACAATTTTTAATAGTTAAATTATTGTTTCAAGTGTTTAAAGGCCTATAATAAGCTGACAATTTAAACAAACCTTTTTATTTTGTTAGTCTACTTTTATTAACAAAATAAAAAGTGTGAATACTTTAAAATAGATTTTCAAATATGTTTATGTCAATCAAATCTTGAAAGTTGTCTGTATCACACTAAAATCATAAAGTGCAAACTTCAAGAAACTCAAATATAAAATTATAATATATTACATAATAAAAACTAATTATCTTAGGAATAACAGAATATAATCCACACAAATCCTTAAATAGTAGTAATATATCTCATCATAGCATTAAGTGTTTGATTTATGAAACTTACGAATAAAATTACGTTATTTTGCATAGTATCTTAAAAATAACGGATCCTTTACTGTACAACTAAAAAAAAAACTATTCTTCAAAATTTAAAAATTTTCTCCAACCAAATCTAAAAGATAAAATTTTACAAGGAAATGGATAGCCTACCAGCTTCTTTAAAAATATATCTAAGAATTTTTTAAAAATAAAAATAAACCCAATATAACATAATTATTTGATAAAAAAAAACATATAAAAATTTTGTTCTTACCCTGTCTCTATACCTTTGGGCAAGCTCAGCTAACTTATCTTCTTGTTGTTTATTTAAACTGGCATAATATCTAAAAACACATACAGAAAAAAAAAGCTTTAATACATTGATTTACATAATATGTATATCAATTGTAAAAGTAATACCTTTTTAACTCAATGACAAAAAAAGAAATTAATATTAAAAAGAATAAAAACAGAAAAAATTTTACAAAACACTTAAGTTTATGTTATAGCAATAGATTATGACATACAATTACCTCAATTTATTATCAATATAGTATAAAAATAGTATAGATATGGAAAGAAAAGAAATTATATTAGGAAATATATTAAAATTGCATCCCATTTTAACACTTTATATACAGATATTAATTTCAGAAATTATTATAAATTACTAATGTCAAATTATTGATTTGAATTTTAGTATTTTCCAACAATATATATCAAATTAAAGTAATTAATTCATTTTCAGACACTAAGTTTAAAGAACAGCATTTGAAGTTTAAAAAGTAATTGCAATCTATGCAAAAAGTGGTAAATTAAATACAGATTTTTTTATTAAATGGAACAACATATTTTAATATAAGTGTATATTTTTCATAAATAAACAAAAACAATACTTTTTCTTCCTTTTTCTTCTTTCAGCTCTATCATCAGTAGTACCTCCAGCTTCCTCATCAGATTCACTTTCAGCTTTCTTTGTTCTGAATTAACATAACAACAATTAACAATGTTACAAAAACAGAAAAATAGTGAGTAATTTTATTTATGTTCCTTAATAAAATAGCACACAAGAAAAATATCAAATGTAAACAAAAAAAAACTATCATTTAAGAAATTATTTAGTTTTTACATCAAAATAATACCATGCATGAATGGAAGCCATAACAAATCTCAAGTGTTCCATGGACATTTAGTTGAATCATTACTGTCTAATCATAACATCTTTTCTAAATTGAAGATGCAATGTATTTCTTTAACAGGGGGAAAGGGGGGAAACTATTAAAGGTGGCTTGACAAATTAAGAATATCAAAAAATTAACAGAATATTTGATAATGTACTTAACATTTTTTGTGCCCGTAGTTAAACATATGAGACAAATTAATGAACCATATTGATAAGATATCAAAAATATTGAGCAACATTCAGAATATCAAAAAATATTGCAAATGCATCATACAATGTTTTATGTCACAATAAAAATGTAAAAATAATCCTCAAAATTTGAAATTATTATTATTAATGATAAATCTTTGTAGAGCTATTTGGGATAAAATAAGTCAATAAAATCAGTTTTGTACTCAATTAAGAATAATTTTTAAAAAACATTAGATCTAGAAAAAATTGATGAATTTATTTTCTTATTTGGTAAAAAACTGTGTTTTTTTTATAATTCAAACATAAAATTAATTTTAATATTTTGCTTGTAAAAACTTTATTACACTTCATACATTTCATTATTTTGTACCAAATAGTTTGAATATTATATTCTTTTGATCAAGATTGTTATAAAAAAAAGTTTAATTTAATAAAGTATCACTTTAATTAGAAAAGAAAAAAGTAGAAGTTGGAATATAAATTAAAGAGGGATCTTACTATGATCTATTACCTTAAGGCACCCACATTCTTATTTATAGCCTAGTTCACAATAAAATTCACTATTAAATATTTTTATATTAAAAGAAAGAAAGAAAACTTGGCTTAGAATAACTTTATAAACTTTAAATTGGTCAGTTATACATGGAAGTTAGTTTAATAATTAATAAAATTTTCATGCTCAGTTTTATTAATCAGATCTACAAATTCATAAAATGATACATTTCTAAGTTCAGAATTAAATGGTAAATTATGAAAAGAATCATTGGAAAAACAGAAAAGCATAATAAAGAAAATAAATCAAAATCTTACGGAGGATGGGAATGGGTTTCCTCTGTTGCAGGTTGTGCAGCTGCATGAGGTGGAGGTCTAGGTGTCATTAACAGCTTTCTAAAATCATCATTGGTCATAGGGTGGTGACTCCTGAAAATATAAAAAGAATTAAAATGTTTTTATTCATATATCTTCAAAATCAAAAATATAGGCCAAATGGTTTAATCAAAAATCATCAAAATTTCTAAATATATATTTAAAATTCTGCACTCAAACACATTTTTTTTCTTAATTTTTAATCAGAATTTCAAATAATTAAAAACCAAAGGAAATGTTGACACTAATTTTGAAAATATTGCAGTACAGAAAATAATCTTCATATCATTTTAAAAATAAGTTTTTCAATGATATTGATTCATATGGCACAATTTTATTTGAAATTATCAACCATGTTTAAAATATTGCTTAAAAATGTTTTACTATATATTTCATTTCAGCTATAAATATTTGATTTGGGATATTTCTTTTCTATTGTTGGTAATGAAGATACATTTTTTTTTATATACTAAGTAGGTTTCAGAATAAGGTATGCTTTTATTAATTTTTTTTTGAAATTTTGTCATATTTGCAGTTGAAGGTTGACTTCAGAATCAAGCAATGATGAAAAAAATTTTATGTTCATTTTTCAACATCATTGCCCTTTGAGATGTATAAAAATATAGATAGAAAATTGATGAAAATGCAGAGCACAATGAACAGAATACTACAAATTTTTTTAAATGGTATATTTTTAATATTAGAACCAAATAATTCATTAAAAAAATATGTATGAATCATTTCTGAAAATACATAAAAGGTAGTTTAGCTTGGAATATCATTTTTCACCAGTATTTATATTTTTGAGATAGGATATAAGGCACTCACGTATTAGACCGTCTTTGCCAACAATTTAGTAACTTATTGGCGACGGATTTAAATTTGGCGATAAAGATCAACGGATGACACCATTACCGAATTGCCGGCTTAGCAACTCATTGGCGGCGACTTTAAATTTGGCGATAAAGTTGGATGGTCTAATACGTAAGTACCGGATATAGTATGAATTAAATATCTATCAACATTCAAAAATATTTGCTTAAGGCATTAAGATCAAGTTAAATAAAATGTTAAATTTTATGCGAACTTTTTAACAATAACTAATTCTGATTAGTCAATTGATCACCAAAGATAACTAATTTCTTAGTAAAAGACCTATTAATTTATTTACAAAAAAGAAATTTACAAGTTTTGATATTTTTTACCATTCTCGTTCCAAAAACAACAATAATGCATGCTTGGAATTATGTTTCTGTGAACATTATCACTCAAAAATTCAACAGCGCTGATAAATGAATTTTGTCGCCTTATCACTATAATTATATCTATTAAATTTTCGGTTCAAATTTGATGAAAGGAAGAAATTAAAAATGCATACTGATTCCTCCAATTCATGACAAAATGAGATTCTAATGATAACAAATTGCAGAAAAAGTAAAAAGATATCACTTTTACTGGTTTTGTAAGAAATCAACATGTTCTAGTAAAAAAACATACGGGAATGATCACATTAATTTGAACTATATATCTTACTGTTTAGAGTAGTTAATCAATAAAAATGAAATTGAAAATATATTCAATAGTTATAAGTAAAGATAAACATTTTTATTCATTACTTTAAAATATTTCTTTGATCCATAACCTTCTGAATAATTGCGTTAAGAATATTTTGTGTAAGTTGATCATGTGGGAGAAAACAGAATTCATGTGCGTGCGTGTGTGTTTCTTAACATCAGAAATGGTAAAAAGTCATTATAAATCCAAATATTTCATCCAATATTCGTTACTTACTGGTTTTCTTCATTTCGAGCATTATGCTCAGATGGAGGTAGTGGATTAGAAAATGGTTCATGTTCTGAAAATAAAATATTATATAGCAAATTAACACAATTTTATAGCAAATAACACATATTATATAGCAAATTAACACATTAAGAACACATTTTAACTGTTTTATGTGTTCTTATATATTCATAAGTTTACTGTAATTTATGAATATATCAGAACACATAAAACAGTTAAAATGTTTTTAAAATGAAAATGATTTGCAAAGTTAAAAAAATATATATTCCATTTTAGTATAACGTAATATTTATAATCTATTTTAAGCAGATAATGCAAAACTAATTTAAAAATCTTACATTCTATTTTAGAACATATTTTCTTTAAAAAAAATTCTTCATATATTCAAATAATTTTAGGTAAAAGATAATTTTAATATTCTAAATTCACAGTAAAATACGATACCTGAAATAATAGAAAGTAAACATGTTTTAAACTAGACATACATGGAGATTTATAACATCAATTAAAATTAGATGATAAGATGGATAATTAAATGAAAAATACATAAAGAGCAATATAAATAAAAATTCTTACCATTACGATCATGCATCTTTGCTTTTCAAGCGAAGCGTACAATTGCGAAATAAATCGATTTTTCAATCCAAATTCTAAATAATATTACACAAATCGCAGCATCCACTCAGGAGCAAAAACAAATATAAATAAAACAAAAATAATTTACTTGCAATTACTTCCTTTCAGTTCAATGCATACTTATCAAAACCAAAAATAAAAAATAATTAAATCAAATTTTTTTCGCTCATTGACAGAACAAAACAAAAAAACTTGAATTTATTATTGAAATTTTTAAATTTAATATAACATTTTAAGATAAATTTCAGGAACATATGGCTTTTTTCTCGGTTTATTGGGATGTTGTGAAAGAATTTGAACTTCATGCAAGCCCATGCAAAAAAATTATTGGAAAAAGTATTTCCATGCCTATTTTAAAATGAGCAAATGTAAAATTTTTTGAATCTTGATTCATTGCGCAGATCTAGGGCGACAACAATTCGTAAAATGAATAACAATAATAATAATAAATAATCTTCCCTCTAACTTTCGGTTTTCAAATTTCTATTCTGATGCATTCGGCAGCACGTCGTCTAATATTTATCTTTTTCACCGCGAGTGCATGTGTTAGTTTTGAAACTCAGTTGACTGTCAAAGTTCATGTTTAGTTAAAAGACCTTTCTATTGGTAACTAAACTATTATAATTATTTTTACCGTGGTCTCCAAAACTTTTCCATATTTAATATTGCATTAAAAGTTGCAATTTATACTTCAGCGTTAAGATTTAAATCTTCTAGAAATTCATATCTTGGGTTATTATTAATTTCTTCGTCATTCCAGAAATATATCGAAAATAATTTTTTTGTTTTCAAATACCATTTCACCAGAACTAAAAGAGGATAATGCGCATTTTAAGAAAATAGTAATGTTTATCTATTGCGTACATAGATGACGACTCCAAAAGATTTTTCTTCATTCATAAAATTAATTTTTCTAAATTCTTCTAAATGAATTTTTATTCAAACAGAATTCATTTGTAAGACTTTATTTTAGACATAATCTTTATAATTATTTATGCAACTTAATTTATTAACTTTTTTTTTTCGATTCTTTTTGTGATAATATATTGTTTCAGGTCTTTGTAGCAGAACCCTGTATTATTTTGAAAATGTAAACTTAATTCTTTGCTGGTAGATATATTCAGCGTCCAGTTTTAAAATGAAGTCGGTTTTCTTAATACCTTGAAACTCCATTTTTTTGTTTAATTATACGTTTTCTTAATATTGACAAATCAAATCAGTTTTATTTTCAGATTTTAATATAAATAAAAGTTGTTGCCTGTGTGTATGTATGAGCTGCATCTAAGCTTAAAGAAATTTTTGCACTCTTATCATAGAAGATACAAGAAAGAATACTGTGAAGTTTTCATAGTAAAAATAAATTAATAAAATAAATATTCAGATAATTTTAAATTAATAAAAATGTTTTTCATATATTTAATTACTTTACTAATATTTTTTTTTATTTTAATATGTTTTTTGACTTTTTTTTTATTGAGCTTAAAATAGTTATTTAAACATGCTTGCTTAAAATTTCAGTCAGTTGTTCAAAAGAAAACATTTTTTCTTAAACTTTAGCATTTGTAAACAAAATTTGCTGTACTTAATATTACAAATATTAATAAATTATGAAGAAAAACTATCAGCAATTTTAAATTTTTTTTATCATTATGCTTTTTGCTCATTCATATAGCTATATATTTTTTTAATTATTATTATTTAAATTAAGTATTCAAAGCTGATAGAATAGAGGAGGGACTATTCTGAAGAAATATTAGGTCATTTCAAGACCTTAACTGCCATTATACTTGGACTTGAATACCTGTACATTTACCTAAAAGTTCTTTGAATGAAAAAAAAATATTTTTAAAAATTTTTGATTTAATTTTTTAAAAATTGTCAAATTAACCTTTACTCTTTAATATTTTTATTTTTACTTTTTATGTTGATATTTTTTTATCTGACTAGAAATAAAGTTTGTGCTTAATTAAATAAGAACTTACGTTCATTATTAATTTATCATCTAACTTTTCTTGATTAAACAGGAATAAAATAATTATTCATAGTAACACAGATCAGTAAGGCATTTATAACAAACTTGCATTAGATTAAAGTGTATAATACTTCTTCAGTTATTTAGAAATTCTTCACCATAACTAGAGGGGTGATTAAGACTAAGAAAAATCATACAAATTGGTGCTCATTATCATTTTACTCAATATCTTAGTCTTCGGTTACATTTTTTATAGTTTAAAATATGTTGTTTCCCTCTACCTTCTCCTAAGAATTACTAATTTAGTTGTACATAAATACACATTCACAATAATATTTACAATTACATAAATACACAGTTTTAACAATACTTTGCGACTTTACTAACTTATCATTCTGATTGAGAAGTAATTTAATCAAAATCTTATCTCTAGACGTAACATATTAATGGAATTTTTTTAACAAATTAAATTATTTTTTTAAAGGAAAGATAGGCAGTTTATTTATTTATTATTCTTATGTTTTCCTAAATTAATACTAAACATATATCAATATCATCTAACACAATATCACTTTCCACTAAATATATATTTTTAAATGTATAATGGCTTATTAGTCACACTTAGCCATAATAATTTATTAGCCTGATTTTTTTAGACCTGATCTTAAGAAAGAGTTCATAAGTGTCTGCTTGTGTATCAGATATATCTGGCTGTTGTATCAGAAGTTGCTAAAACACAAACTTTTAAAAAGTTTGGAAATTAAATAATAAGTTAATACATTTATATTTCTTGAATAAGGAGATAGCTGAAAAATATACCTATATATATTATTCAGCTATTGTCTTATTATATACATTTATATATATAATTCTTTTTTCTAATTACTATATTTTACTTTTTGTCAAAGCTTAGGTTGTCAAAGTTCTGGTTGGTGCTCTTCCTTTAATTGACAGGATTATTTCTGCATCCTGTGTGTTTTTAAAATTAGTATTATTATTATATTCCTTGTATTTTTTTAAACTTGAACAGCATATATAGGGGCTTCATTTTATTGGCTTTTATTTTCAAAAACTATGGTTTGCTTAAATTTAAAGTCAGCAAATAAGTTTTTTGAATCCATCAAAAAAAAGAAAGAAAAAAAGCCAGTAAAGGAAAATTACAAGAGTATTTATTAAAGTATTCACAGGTCATAACTGAAATTACTTATCAGGATGATCCTTTTATCTGTTGTTTTATTGCACAACCTTGCAATTTAGATTATAAACTGTAGATATTTAACCTTGCCATAACACTTCAGTTCAATTTTCTGTCATTTAAAATTTTTTTAAATAAAGAAAGTTTTCCATTTTAAATAAAAGATACCTTTGGTAACCTACATGTTCACCAAGTATATTAGTCCTAAGAAAATACTTTTTAAACTTCAAATTGTCATAGCATCCATTATCTTACGTAGTGTTATATCTTTTTTGTTTCTTAAACAAAATATTAAATTTCCTCTCTATTAAAATGGTGTATTTCACTTATTTGATTACATGTTAGTTTAAAACATGTTAGTTGAGGTTGATGATCAGATTAGTTACTAGGAATACTGATATTTCTTTTAAAATCAATTGAATCTCTTATGCATAGTTTGATAGTCATACTTCCTTCATAAGCTTTTAATAAAACTTAATTTTATTAGTTTTCTATTGGGCAGGAGGTTCCAGCCAAATATATAATCTAGCATTTAGTTGGATATTGCCAGCATCAATCTTACTTTTTATTCCTTATATAAAATATGTATTTAGTTTCATCATTAAAATGTTGTGGCACATTTTTCATTTGACTAAAGGTGTAATAGCTATAAATATACTTATAAAAAATTAGAGTAGCAACCATACTCATTCATCTTATATTAATTTGTATAAGGAATAGAAAGAACTTTAAATTGACTTTTTTACTTAAAAGTTAAATTAAAGCCACATTTTTTTATATTCACTCTTTTTAATAATTCTGTAAAGGCTTTAAGGTTGTTCCAGAATCTATTTTTTTAAAAGCAATTGAATAGAATCTGTTTTTAAAATCATATTATATGTTTTGCTTTATGGTAAAAATACATATAACTTTAAATATAACTATATATAACAAGAACTGTAATTGCAAATCTTTACATTAATGGCAGTTGAAAAAGGTATTAGCAACCCATAAAAATAGTGAAAACCCAAAAATAAAGTAGAAATATAAATTAAATATATTGTCAATATTAAAAATATTCTGAATAATGTGTACCACTGACTAATAATATTTTAAATATTTTTAACTAACATTTTGTTTAAAAAAACTTAATTTCTTTATTTAACATTTGTCTAATTTTTTAAACTTATTTCTATTAAATTTTTATTAGAAAACTTCCTAATGAGTATGATTTTTGATGGTTTAAATGAAAATAAAAATTTAAACACTGTCTTTAAAAAAATTTTCTTTTGATTTTTGCTATATTTTTGGCATAAAAAGAAGTTTTTGAATTATCCATGCTGAATAAGGATATATAAAATCAATGTTAATAGTTTTAAAAATCTGTGTTTGTATTCTAAGGAATAAAATGTTCCCCTCTCCTTTTTTTTAATGCAACTGACCATGCAGTTGTATCTCTTAAACTGCATTTCCTGCTATAAAAGTCATTCAAAAAAAAAGTTTTCTTAGAGGCCATATTTTGATGCTAAAAAAATGATAAGAATATAAGAATTGATTTTTTTGCTATTAGCAATTTTCATATCTTTTCCTGGCCACAAAATTTTTATAGGAAATTGTTTAATTACTATAAATCAGAATTATTTAAAATTCACTTTATAGAAAATTATATGGCAGGAATTTATACTTCTGTAATTTAAAGAATCTGTGTTAAAATTGAAAAAAAAAAGATATTTAAATTTAATTCTTTTTTTAATTTTTTTTAGATTGATATATTTTAGAAGTAAAACATGTCCAAGAAAGAGAAATCACTTCAAGAAAAGGTGAAAAATTTGTTTGGTAGAAGAGATACAACTCCAGTAAATTTTGAAGGCTTGAAAGTTGAACCATATGTTGTGAGTTTAGAAACAATGAAGGTAATTGTAATTTTTATTTTATTTTGTGTGATTTAGTTGGATATATCCAAAAATATCATTCTGAACCTATTGAAGGCAGGTTCTTTTTTATGATTTTTCAAATTATAACCTTTGTAGAAATATTTTTCTAATCTTTATTAATATTTTATTAATGGGGTAGTGCATATTAGGCTTTATTGTTTATTTTTAAAATTTATTATCAGAAAATGGTTGATTACGAAAATGAATCTTATTTCCTTTATTAGTTTTATTAAAACAGCATAATTTTTTAGTATTTATTATTCATTATTTTACTTTCTTATAGAAAGGAAAGCTCATTGATGTGATAATTTTCTTAATTTTATGTATGTAAGAAAACTATATAAATGTTTCTTTTAATGATATGGCTAAAAAAAAATTAGTTACATGACGATACTCTTATATCATAATATCTATATAAATGTATTGAGCTGACTTGTTTAAATTTATATTAATGATTTTTATATTCTTTCAGGATATTAGTTCTGAAAATAATGTTAACCATCGAATAAAAGCCTTGAAAGATTTGTATGAACATGTTACTTCAAAATTATTAGTTGAAGTAAGTGTATTATTAGTTGAAGTTATGTGTACCTTAATAAAAACTGTTATTTTGAGTCATTCCTAGAATACAAATTATACTTGTAATTGGCATTCTAGAACAAATGAATTGGGTTAATGATTGTATAGGTCATTTACTAAATTAAAATCTTTTTTCTGTTTTCTGTAGTTTTATCTTTTTTTCATATAGTGTTGTTGGTTAAGTAGCTTGGTGTAGTTACTAAACTTAGGGAACAAATGAGATGTTTTACTTTTTATCTTTAAGATGTAAGATTAAAAAGGAGAAAAAAAAATCAATTTCATGTACTCCTTTGTTAGCCTTTCCCTTTTGACGATTTTTCACTTTAAAAATCCCCATATGAAATTTGGCAGAATTCTGCATTAATTGGCGATTTTTTTAAAAATTAAAAAAAAATGCTTGCACATGGCTAACAGAAAAGTACCTAATTTTATGACTCCTTACTTCACTGGTTTCCTTATTTATTTATTTATTTTTCTTCAATCTACACCACTGGAGAGAGCACCATAATTGGATGAGAAATTGTCATATAAGTGCCCAGGTTTTCACTTCCTTGTTTGATATGGCAATGATATAGATGTAAATCCTTGCATTCAGATAAAGGAATACAATTCTCAAAGGACTGAGTTTTGGCTACTTTTAGTTTTCAAGACTCCCTTCTTAGTTTCCATTTTTTTTACAATATTTGAAACCATAAAATAGAAAAACTATAACATATCATATGCTTATTATCTATTCATAAACAATTTAAATGTGTGAAGGCTCTTCAAATTTTCAGTACAAAGCAAAATTTAGTACAAGATTTTAAAAGTTTGGTAAATGGTAATTTCTCATCATGCTACATTTAAGGCCATGTTGTCATAAAAAGTAATGAATTGGCTGATAAGGCTGTTTCATTTAAATCTTCAACTTTCTGTCATCTTGGGAAAACCTGAAAAAGCAATCAAAACTTTTATCATAAAAGTCTGCTGCTTCATCTTGAATATCTTTTCTCAAGTAGAAAAAAAAAGATATATTGATAATGAATGTTTAGCAGAATCAGTTATAAACCATAGGCTTTCCACAGAATATCTTAAAATATTTATTTTAAGAAACTGTAATTGTAGATGTGGTGACGATTCTGATAACATTTCCTACTATATTTTCCATTGTTCTAATTTTTATCACTTGAGAAAATTTTGTAAACTTCACCCAAAATATTTCTTTAAATTTTATCAATAGTTCTAATATAAGTTCTGATTTTTTAAAATTTTAATATTAAGCATTTTAATGATGCAGTGCCACATTTGTAATGCATGTGATCATCATCAGACTTCAGCAAATTAATTTCTGCTTATATGTCACTTTTAACAGTGATTATCATTCGGACTATACTGGATGCATAGACAATTCAATTTTTTACACTCTTATTATTCATTTTTTAAAAAAATATTTTTATAGTTATGATTTTTTTATTATTTAGAACATGCATTCTTATAAAAAATTTTTAATGTTTTTGAGTTTTGAATAATTATGCAGAATTGGTACTTAAACAACTTCATTGAAAACACTGTGCATATTTTTGATTAAAAGATTTATAAATAGTATCTCTTTATGAAACTTTAAGTCAAAATCTTTTGAAACACTACTCAATTTGGAAATTTCTCCCCTCATCTTTTTACCAGACTTCGGCTTTATTTACTAATGCTCTGCTAAAAAAATCTGTAGATCTGTTAAATTTTTTCCAGAGTTCTAGCTTTCTATGTGATTTTCCAATTTTATTTTTCCTTTTTCTTAGAATGCTGTTGAAGCAATTTGTATGCAAATTGAAGACTTATTAAATGCAAACCAGACTGTTGAAACTAGGCACATAGTTTTCCAATTTTATTGTGCACTGATAAATGGCCAAGTAAGTTGTTTATGAAAAATTATCATTTTAGGAAACTAATATGTTAATATATATTTTTATAATACATATTGTTAAAATGTCATGATAAAAAATATTTATGCTGAAAAAATGCATGCAAATTTATTCTTAAAAGTTTAAAAAGACAACTTAGAAAGTTCAATTAACCTTTACATTTTTTTTTATCAGTCTAATGATTATATTTTTTTGATGATCTGACCATCATTCATTATTTGTTGGTCTTATCTGTTAGAGAATTGCCTATCCCCACCTCTCTACATATTTTTAGAAGTGTTTCCTTTTATTAGGAATCTGTTCAGCATTTATTCTTTATATAGTGTTAAATTTACTATCTATTTAAAAAAAACTAAATAATAAAAATCGTGATTTGAAATTAGCTTTCATTATTTCAGAGTCAATGTTATACAAATCACAAATGTTAAATTTTGCATTATTAAATGTAATATTGAATAATAATAAGGTTTTTAAAGATTGCACTTTGTGTTTTAAATGAAGAATTAACCATTTTTATCTACACTGAAAAAAAATTCTGTAAAGTAAATTATTCAAAATTTATGCCTGCTTTATTTTAGAAAAGAAGCGACATTGTAATATTTTCTTGTATGATGGAATATAATATTTGACTCCATCATATGAGTATATTTTCTATAATTATTGATTAAATTGATCAAATGATATGTCAAATTTTCTTATAGCAATCTTAATATACATAAATCTATATTTTATTTTATTTTTATGCAAGAATGATTCTTTTTATCTATAATATATATTAATGGTTATTTGATATTGTTTGATTTTCAATTTAATTTTTTAATTTATAAATTCTTTTATCTTAACTCTGTATTTTTATCATCTATTGTAGTTTGATCACATGTATTCTACAAGAAGTTATTTATTTAAACTTATACTTTTGCATAATATACAAGAGGACTTAACACCAAGGTATGTTTAAATTTTTATTCTGTTATATTGCATTTCACTTCAAAAAATGTTATTTTAACTGTTAATATTTTTTAATATTAGGTTAGAAATGTTGAAGGCATTGACTCAAAATGGAAAAATTATATCTTATTTTGAAGAAGAAATTGGTAATTATTCTGTTATTTTGTAATGCATTTATTTGTATACTGTGCATTAATTTATAGATTTTTTAATCATAATTATATTGGACATTTTTATTTATTATATTATAGTTTCTGAAAATATAAATATGTAATATTTGTTTTAAATGTATTTAAATACACTAATGAAATAATAAGGCATATTTTATAAGTGTACGCTATGAGGTATTTCAGTGCAGTTTGTACAAAATTCTAGAATTACAGAATAAGCTTGGATCTTAAATTAAAATTTGAAAATGCTGTTATTATATTCTATCTAGTGTGCAAAAAAACAAAGATTTAATAGAAATATGGAAGATCATTTTATTAATTACAAGTGACTTAGTTTTAAGGTATGTAAGTATTATATGATATATTTCAATTAGGTACTATGAAATATGCTGAATACTATTGGTAAATCAAATCAACATTATTGTGAAGAAATTTTCTGCATATCTTGAATCTCTATAGCAGTTTACAGAGATACATATAAATTTTTTTCTTTACCTATGTTCAAGAAAGTATAATGCATCGAATTTTCTTATTTACTCCAAAGGATTAATCAAGGTAACTTACGGCTGGGGATTATTCTTTTTAATATATTAGACTACAGAACTTAATTCACCATTGTAATGAATTGTATTATAACTGAAATTAAAAAGATCCCTATCATTTTAGAACTACATTTCTAGATGCAGCAATTACACTAGGAAAATTGGCCTGTTGTTCATGTATGATTTTTGTTCTAACTTCCATAATTTTTTAAACCAAGCAAAAAAAAAAAAAGTGTGAGAATGTTTTTGTTCATCCTGTATCAAACATTTCATTCAAATCAATATTATGCTCTGCAATTTTTTTTAGTTCCACGTAGGAGAGGAGGAATATCTACATTGCACATGTATGTGTAAGAAAGATAGGGGGAGAAGAGAAAGGGATCATCAACATTTTCATCATAAGAAATATATCTTGAATTCAAATATCAGAAAATGATGGATCTACTTTACTTTAGTCCATACAAATAGAACTTGCTATGGAAAATCATCAGACTACAGTCATTTTGATTCATATCATTTACCAAATATAGCCTTTCATACCAGTTTTTTAATATTAGGCTAGTTTATTCTTTCCAAAAATTCTAACATATCCTATTTCAGTACTTTAAAAAATTTACAACACTTATAATTTTCTCCATTTATTATATATGCAGCATTAATTGGGGGGGGGGGCTTTTTACTAAATTAAACATATATTGAAATGAAATGTTTTATTATTTTCAATACCATTATGTAAATTCTTTTTTGCTGACAGTTATTATTTTAGATTCAATACTTTTGCTACAAAATTACAAAAATGATTAAAGAAGTTGAAAAGTATAAAAATAAAAGTTGTAATATTGTAAAACATCAAACAGTAAATTTAAAAAATACAATTTAAGCAATAAATGGGAAAAAAATCCAAGTAAAAGAAATTTTTATACTTTAACAGCATAAATTTATTTGATTTTTCTTCCAATATTTTTTCCTGATATTACTGAAATAAGCCTAGTGGGTGTACAGGCCAAAAGGTACAACATAGTAGAAAAGGGGAAATTAGACTTTACTCCAAAAAAAAAAAAGTGAAAAGTAACAAAAGTGTGAATGAGAATGTACTAAAAAAACAACATTTGTAGGAATCATTATATAAGCAGACACTGCTAATAACAATAGCAGCACTGAAAGTGCATCTAGATGAATTTATATGAATACCTTGGATTGATTTACTTTAGAATTTTGTCTTTATGTGGGTTTTTGTCAGGAATCAAAATCCTTATTCAGATATGACTGAATTACCTTCATTTCCTAAGATCTTTATTTTTGTCACCAAGTTGTCTGTAGAATTGGAGGCCGTTGAGCTACCGTTTATTAAAAATACCTGTAAATGCCTCTTTTTAGTGATGAGATTTACAATGCAGTAGAGCAATATTACAAATTTATAAAATTGTAAAGGCAATATCTATACTATTGCTATCTAATTTTCATGTTCTTTCGCTCATATTCCCCCTTTCTTTTCTATTTTTTCTCTGGCTTACGGTCCATATTTTTTCATTCTCTGGCGATTTCTGAACATATTTTTTATATTGATAATTTTTTCAAAAATTTAAATTTTGCAATATAAAAAGAATTTTCTTGAGGTAAATGAAAATTATTTTGGTCTCCTGTATAATCTATTGATTATCTTTTTTTACTGGAATCTAGATATACCTTTTTTTTAAGTGTGGTCAGTTAATAATTCAACACATAACACATAATAAATACATGTTACATGAATTGATGATTTTCATTTGCTACATATCTATAATTGAGACAAATGTGTAATGTGTTATCAGATCTTTTGAATTAAAAGTTCTTCACATGCAAATATTTCTATTATTGGAAATAAAATGGCATTGTAAATATTGCTATTTAACAAATGTCTCCATATTTATCTATCAAATATTTTTATAAATCTTCTTAATTCATACTTTGTGACTAGGTTATTTCTTCAAATTTAAATATTTATTTAGTGTCCCTATCAAACTATTGATAAAGGATAAACTGCAAACATACTGTTAAAAGAAAATTATTAAAAAAATCTTTTATATTTTTCTAATGTCTAACATTTTTTATTTTACAGGTCCTTTTCTTTTAACATTATTTCCTGAATTTGTTGCTGCTGGAAGAGAAGCAGAATTGCTTGCCTTTATTTTTAGCGTTATAAAATATAATGCAGCTTATCTTGATGATGACATTATTGAAAGTTTTATTAAGTAAATATTTTTGATTTCTTTATTTTAGTTGGGGGGTTTTAAAGAAATGTATATGACATTATTCCATTCCTTTGTATTTTTTAGGCTTATAAATAAGCTGTGTTCTTATTCAAAAAAAGATGAAGATGTTCAGGTATGAAATTATAGTTTTGTAAAAAAATATTATAATAATTGTTGGGTCTTGATTATTTCCTTTTAAATTTGTTAAAACTCTTATTCATTTTAAACTATTCTATCAATCCATTTTTATTTTTTGCCATTCAAAATCTTCTATTTAGATATTAATTTTTTAAAGAAATTATGTATCAAATGTAATTATATTTGGCTATAAAATGAGTTTTTTTTTCTTTTCTTCTAGGAAAGTCTGTCTGTACTAGATGCAATTTTATTATATAGTCATCTTCCTAAAACGGCTTTACATTTGTTTATTTGTACTTTATGCATTACTGTAAACCTTGAAAAGTTTGTTGCATTTAGCTGGAAGGTAATAATCTTATAGTATTCATAATTATCTTTAATTTGGAAAACTGCAATATGTTGTACATTCAATGTTGTTTTTCATGTGTTGTATTTTTAATAAGGCTCGCCTCTTCATGAGGTTTCTTTGAGAAAAAAAAAAAGATACCTAATGCTGCATACGAGAAAGTTTTATGTAGTACATTAACTTCATAGATTTTTATTATTTTACTAGCATGTGTTGTGAGCATTTACTTTTCTAAAGTTTAAGCTAATTTTTGATTTGTCCTTAGTAAGTTTAATCTTGTGTATTTCTTCAAAACGATTTTCATCAATAAAGACCATTCATATTTTACCTGCCCCATTTAAGTTGGAATTTAGTTTTCTAATTGCATGTTAATCTATGACATCCACACCCTACACTTTATTAAAGTTTTATGTGTGTCTGAGCAGTTTCTTTCTTTTTTTTTTTTTTGCATTTGTAAAATAACTTTTGTATGTACAAAATGTATGTACAAATGTGTTCTGTATGTACAGAGTATGTACAAAAGATTTTTTAAACTTCTTTTTAAAAAATCTTTTGTACATACTTGGTTATTTTGGCATTAATGAATATTTTTATTTGATAAAATACCTTTGATATTAAAATATCATATAACTTCAAACACCCACTTACATAATATTTGAAGTGCATCACTTACATCAAAACTTGTAATTTTTCTCATTTAGATTTTTTATAGTTTTTTTTTTTTAGACTTTTGAAAAAATAATCAGATACTTTTTTAAATTTTTTTATTCTGGATATTATGATAATATTAAGTATTATTTTTTTTTTAAAAAAAAATTCTTTTCAATGTAACATTCCAACAGAAATTTAGGTTTTGATTCTGGAATAACTTTAATCGATTTTTTTTATTCTTTCTCTATTTTTAATTTATATTGATTACTATTCTAGAAATAAATTTATCTAAAAATTTCAATTTTAAATTGAAAAAGTTGAAGGAACCTTTCTCATTGACATAATAAAGGGATTTTTTGAACGGGAGGATGGTATAAATCAACCAGTCATCTTAAACTATGCCATATAGTTAATATTAAATTATGCCATCAAATATTCTTGTATACCTAATATATTGAAAGGATATTTCTATTTCCCAGGCAACATATACACTATCTAAGCCATTGATGATGATCTGGAGAGTGGAGACTTTCATTTAGTACTACTAAATTATAAATGCTACTTCCTTGATATTACTGCTAGAAAAAAAATACTAACAACTTACACAATTTCGAAATATGATATATATATATTGCTATTTTTAGATATTTTTTTAGTAATATATATATTTTTTAGCAAATGCGTAATCTAATGGGAACAAACATTGGCCATACAGTTGTACGTTATCTTTGTGTCATCCTCCAAGATGTGTAAGAATCTCATTCTATAATTTTTTATCAACTTGAAAAAAAAAATCAATTATTTCAAACTATGAAATAGTAGTTACAAATATTAATTTTTCTGTTACAGAGTTCATCATCCAGATCCAAGAATTGTTCGTGGTGCTGTTTATTTTATTGGTAATGCATTATGGGGCCCTAATAAAGTGCAAACTTTAACACATCCTCCATCTGCTATCATACCATCATTTCTAAAGGTATTATTAATGATAATTTGAATCAAAATTTAAAAGATAGTTTGTGTGATTTTAAATAAAGGTATAATTTGAAATTCAAATTATTGTTTTGCGATCTTAAAATTCAATAATTTGAAGCATAGGAACTGTGGGTTTTTTTATTGCTCATGTAACATATTACTTATGAAATTTTAAATTTTGCATAATCTGAATTTCTGAAAAAGTGTGTTTGGAAAATATTCTTAAAAAATTAATTGTAGATTAATATTTAAAAATTTCCTTTTACAGTTATAAATCGGTGTAAGATTTCAATCAATTTACAGATTTCAACCAATTTGCAAAATTCAGATTTTATATGTAAATTAAAGACAGAATAATTATTGAAATAATTTTGTATATTTGTACTAATTTTTCAAATTTGTGAAATGTTTTAATAATATATTTAATGCCATTAATTTAATAGCATATAGTTTATTAACATAGGTCTATTAATTTTTTTTAAAGGCTGTTGATAGGAAAGATAAGATTGTTGCCTATGAAATTATCTTAGCTATAAACAAATTACTTTTGGAGCATGGAGATGAACTTACACATAGAAGTTTGATCTGGGATGCTATATTAGAAGTTATTGAAAAGATTCTGCTTTGTCCTGAAGTAAGTTGAAATTTAAGACAGCATTTTCATTTTTAAATACATTTCGCTCAGTTATTAATAAGATTTTTTTTTTCCTTTTTAGTTTCAAAGCACAAATCCTTCACTTTCAACTTATACAAAGTCACTGCATGATTTCATCAATATTGCTGAAGAAAAATGTCCTGATCAATCTTATGAAAACTTATATAAAATTATTTACCAGTCTTCTGATTTTCGAAATGTATGTTTGAAATTTTACTATATGAAGCTATTTTTGAAGTAACCTGCTCTTTAATGTGTAAAAATAATGTCTCCTAAAATTTTATGTGTTTAATTTCTTTCTTTTATCTTTAAATAATATATTCCATATAAACATTATCAAAATTATATTAATTACCTTCTAGCAGTAAATATTAGAATTTATATTGTATTCGGTTTTGATTATTAATTAAAAGTTAGATGTACAATATTTTTAAATTAAAATATTTAATTTATTTTAAAATTAAATTAGAAATTTGTTTCATTAAATTTTTGAATAATGTGTTCCAGGTTCCATCTATTTTAAAATTAATTGCTTTTAAAGAGAAGAAATTGAAAGGATATAACCCTAATTTCATACCAGATTTCACTGAACTGATTGAAAAATTCTTCAAGTAAGTATCAAATAATTGTCTAATGCATTTAAACCAATTTCAATATTACATTCAAAATGTATAACTACTATTATTTATAATTAGTTATGCAAAAATGATTAGAATTTTATACATGATTACATTCTTCCAATTATTGAAGATTAAAAGCCAGATTAACTGTAATAAATATTTCATATTACAAAATTAAAAAGCCAATAATTTTTTAAAAATAGTTATCTATTTTTAAACATTTTTCTTTTTCCTTCATCAGTTGAAAGCAAAAATAATAATTGATTATGCATCTTGTGTTTTTCCTGAGAATTATTAACAGTGTTTGGGGACAATCAAAATGTATCCAATATTAAATTTCTTTGCTAACAGTAATGATGCTAGAGTGGCACCAAAGGGCATACTTTAAGAAGACAACTTAATGTGCAAGCTTGAATTTTTTCTCCACATTTGAGTGTGTCAGTGACTGCCTGCTAGACACTGAGTTAGAAGCTATCTTAAGTGTTCAGCAAATTTTTGATTTCTCTCGAGATGACTGAACAAGTTGAGCCACAATCATTTTTTTTTTCAAAAACTTGGTCATTCTCGAAGCTAAACAATTTGTAAGATTCAAAGGATGTTTGAAAATAAAGCTATGCTTGTAATATAAATGAATAAATGGTTTAACTGATTCAAAAATAGCTGTGACAATGGAGATAAACAGCATTCCAAAAGAAGATTGGTGAGCTAAGTGTGTGAAGGTGTAAGGAACTTAATTTGAAATGTATTAGGGTCTCAATTTAGTCCCAATTGTCATGTAAGTAATATATTTTTCCTGGTCAAAGATCAGATACTCTATAGACAACCCTCATATGATTTTTTACCATTTCAATTTATCATTTTCAAGTGTTGTAATTAAATGGTTCTGGCTTTATGCTGCTTTTTTTAAAGTAAATAAATTATTATATTTTTTTATAGAAATGAAAGTCGTTCTGCTATACAACTTGAAATTATAAGGTTCATTGAACGTGTGCGACTGAAAGCTCTTTGTTACTTTGAGGTTTGCTGAATTTTTTGACTAATACAATTTGATTAAAATTACCATATTTTGCTTAGTCATAATTGATAAAGTTATATATGATTAGCTGAAATTATTTGATGCCTTTAATTTTTTCAGGATGACATAGTTGATCAGATAATTCTACAGCAATTGGCACATACAGTCTCTGTACCTGATGTCACAGTGAGAAAAGAAACTGTACAGCTTTTAATTAGTATGGCTGATACTGACAGTCCTTCATGTTTTCATGAAATCGTGGAAATAATTGAAAAAGTACCATAATTTATTATTGTATTTTCATTATTTTATCCAATGTTTTATTATTAGAATTAGTCTTAAAAACTATTCTTTTATATATATACAGGTAATGAAACTTGCACTTGATACTATAAAGGCAAATAATAAAGTTGAATCTTGCTCAGATGTTGTTGCTGCTGTTGAGGGTCTGATACATGTGTTTAAAGTATGCATTTGCTTTATCTTTTCATTTCTTTATTTTAATGCTAAATATAAGTTTTTTCGACTGATGATACCAAAATTATTAATTTTACATGTTTCTAAAAATACAAGCTAAGTATTTTAAAGTTCTAGGAATGCAGGTTATTTAAACAATACTTAACAGTAAATTAGAAGTGGCTAGAAAAAAGAAAAAAATCAAATATCTTTAATGAATCGTGTAAAAGTGCATATTATGAAAAGTTAAAACCTTATTATGTTTCCTAAAATCTTTTGGGTATCATAATTTTTTAACTGTTGCTAGCTGCCTCATGCAATTATCTCTCTCTCTCTCTTTCTCTCTCTCTCTCTCTCTCTCTCTCTCTCTCTCTCTCTCTCTCTCT
>JAOUZG010051355.1:2776710-2797470 GCA_026289955.1 Argiope argentata
AAAACATTTTTTGAAAATTTATAGGTATTATATAAAAGATTCTTCTAGTGCCTTTAAAATTAAGCATTGTTTGATTAGAGGGATTGTAGAGCAAATAATCTGGAATATATGTGTACAATTGCAAACTTTTAAAGGCAGTGTTATTGATTTGAAAATATTTTTGTTACATCTTGCCTATCATTGTGAAATGCAGCATGAGGCAAAACAAGTAAACATCTATAATTCAGACCATTTATCTGTATATGTACATTCTACTGTTGGAAGGATTGCTTTTTCAGACAGTAACGTGTTTACCCTTTAATAATGTATATGAATGTCTAAAACAATATAAGAAAGAAATAATAGCATTTTCTTGGCCTGCGAATTCCCATACATAGTTCTAATTTGATGCTTGTGTAACCTTTTCAATTCTAAATTCATCAATTAGAATACTCTCGTCATGTGTCTTTCAACTCCTGCAATGTATATAGGAGTGAGCTTGACACCATATTTCTGTGAACCTACCAACAAAGTTATTGACAAGATAAGCATTAAAGTTATTTGAGTAAGAACTGGGATGTCATTAATGATTCAATAGTGGATAATTTTGTCTTAAAAACCAGACTCCTGTCTCCAGTAAAAACATTAGAACTTTAGAAAATCTGTTCTTAATTCTCAAAAATATTTGATAAAATTAATGCTGTAAAAATAGTTAATATAACTTCTGTTAAATTTTAGCTATGCAAATTATTATATTAGGCAAAAAAAGGAATTATTATCATTAGAAAATTATTTATTCATTTTTTAATATTATTATCAAGAATTAATATTTATCAAACACTGAGTTAAAAAAATCCCCCTCCCCTCTCCCAAAAATTTATGTTTTTATAACTATTCTTAATTGAAGAGTTGAACCATTTAAGGAAGCAATGGCTAAAAATTTTTAGACAATACTATTTTTGGTTTAAAAAATAGTTACATCTAATTGTTTTCACCAAAACTATTATGAATTGTTATTCAAAATTTATACTTATATTAGTGTAGCTCATTCAAGATATGCAAAATTCAAATATTGGGTGAAATTATTTGATTCATAATTGTACTCTTCTACCGTGAGCTTTGTGAATGATTAAAAACAAATATTAATAGAAATCCATATCAAATAATATATGAATGATTTCTAGTGACCAGTATGGAAATAAAAAAGTTAACTTATTATTTAAAATGGAGAAAGTATACTAAATCAAATCGTAAATAATCAACTAGTCATTTTTATTCAAATTTTAAAAAAAAAAATTATAATATATATATCTTTAACAGTTCTCTTTTTTAGAAGAGTTCTTATGTTATTTTTTTTTTAATTTTTGTGAAATTGCTTACAAAATAATTAAAACAACTGTGTTTCTAATCATGAGATGTGATTTTTTTTATTTAGATAATTTTTTATATTTTCAATCAGTATTGTCATATCAGAGTTATTAAATTATAGATTAGCAGTTTTGTGAATTAATGAAAGAGAATATCAGTAATGAAAATTTGATTCATAAGCTCTTATCTTTATGCAGGTTTTACATTTTGAAATACTATTATAAAATCCTTATCCAGTTTTGTTTTGTTTTCAATAATATTTTTAAAGTATTTTGCTGAGTTTTTTATTTGAGATTGTAAGATTTTTTTCAGACGTCATACCTCATATGATCCAGGAGCTGGCTACTCTAATTTATCTCTTGAATCAGATGTTGAAGGTATGGCATTATTTATATATCATTAATTGTTTTAGTTTGATTAATTCATTTTCTTTTTGTATAGTTATATATTAATTACCACGGGGTCTGAGTCTTTGTTTTGAAATTCAATTTAATTGAAGATCCTTTTATGTATATAGCCTTGGTGTTCATTAAATCTGTTAAAGTCAATGTTCTCTCTCTAGTGTGGTGTAAAAATTTTCAAAATGGGAATTCCATATCAGTTAATATTTGAAGTTGCAAATTCTCTCTTAAAATTGCTATGCAATGTTTCAAATTGGATGTTGATTTAATTAAAAATAACGTCTAAAACTATCGTGTTCTCTAGAAACTCTTTTTTATTTTGTGTTTTACACTGTTAACATAAAATAATAGATGCTAGTTAATCATTATTATACTGTTTTTGTACTCTTAAAGCAAATGGTTTCAACAAATTTCATTGCAATTTGGATGTTTTTAAATATTGCAAAATAATATTCTAAGACAGAAACTTAATTTTGTATTTGTTTTCAAAAAGTGTTCAATAAATGATGTAGATAAAATATGATATAAGTAAGCAATACAAAATAATTCATATAATTTTCTATATTAATAAAAATGCAACTCGAAATGTGTTGCTAAGCGCAAAACTGGAGAACGGCTTGACCGATTCAGCTAATTTTTTTAAAAATATTTTTGTTAAGACACGAGGATGGTTCTTATGGAGAGAAAAAATTAAAAAAACTGTGTGAAAAATAGTTAAAACGACACTTTTCTTACTTTCCCGCCAAAAATCTTCATTTCCTTCCCCCACACCGAGTTAGATAGCAGGAAGTAATAAATTATAGTTTGTTTAGAAAGAAATACGCGAAGTCAGTTGGTTTTTATTCATAGATAACGGGATGTTTAAAAAAGAAAGAAAATAGTTGCTTTTATTATTAGTCCCTATGAATATTTAATCTATGCCTGCTCAAAATAAAGTCTGGGCAGGGAAGAGAAAAAATAACAAAGCGAAAAAAAGGTTTTTTTAAAAAGAAAAGTAGTCAACTAAAAATTGAAAAGGGTGTGTTTGTGTCACCATTATTTCCTTTGTGTGCGGCATTTTCCAAGCTGTTTATAAACTTTCGCATCTCTTGAAAACCAATTTTGTCTTTATTTCTTTAGTGTGTTTACCTTTATGAAAATTAGAATCTTCTTATTCTATAAAAACATAGAATTTTAGACCTTTCCCTCCACCATTTAAGTAAAAAATATCAATTCCAGGACAATCATTGCTTGGATAGAAAGAGAAAGATGAGTAGTACAATGAACAGAACATCTGAAGAAAATAATACAATAAATGAATTATATGATTATCAAAATTTGTTTGGTTTTAAAATATTTTGGTGAGAAACCTGTTATGAGACACAGCTACATGAAATATTATATGAAAATTTTAGCGAGCATTAATACTGGCGAACCGACTGGTCGCCAAAGGCGGCTAGTTTTCAATGAAATTTTACATAAAAGAATCTCCACAAACTTATCTCATAATTTTGTGTACTTCATTACCATAGGTTAGTTTAATTCCCATAGCATTTACAACAACTATTAATTTAAATAGATTTTTATGTTTTTTAAATATTAATTTGTTCAATATAATTTTGATATTATTTAACTTAAATTGAATGGAATACCTTTGTCTTGTTTTCATCATATTAAATTCAAATTATAATGAATTTTTGAAAATATTCTATATGAATCATAAAAATAACAAACATTTCAGTTTTTTTATATGAAATTAGTAAGTTATGCAGAAATATATCTATTTTATACTTTATTTTAGATTATCATTAAAACTATAAAAAAATTTATATTCAAACAAGTAATATTTTAATGAATATTGTAATACATAATTTATACCACTCTTTTTAATTTTTTACAGAAAAGGAAAAAAGTAACAAAGTTAATCATCTTTGTAGTTGCTGGTGTAATAGTTGGGCAGAAATTCATATTCGTAGACCAACTGGAAGTACATCGTGGATGATGAGAATTCAAAATCAACTTCTTCTCCCTTCTGCTCCCGTAAAAATCTATTTACATTTTTAAAAAAAATAAATTGATTTTTTTTTAAGAAAGCTTCATTACTGATAAATGAAATTTATGTGTAAAATTAAGTTTGATTGGGTAAAAATGTTTATTAAGTCTAGAAATCCTAAAATATTTGAAAATCTAAGCACTCTAACATGTAGATTTAATCCTCTGATGTATTAAAGTAAATATTCTTCATACTTCCCATGTTCACAGTATGAAACTTGAAAAGTTTATATTTGGATTTGGTAAAGAAATTTTCTAATTTGTTGTTTTGCACTTGAGAAAATTTCATTATATCTTATACTTGTTCTTATTTTTTTAAATCTGTATCATCATTGATCATATCTTAAATGCAATTCATTGAAGGCATGATCAAAACAAAAGTATTGAAATATAACAGAATATTTATGAGATAATTTTAATAAATTTTGAAGGGAAAAATTTAATGATATTAAGATTTTAATGAACTAGTTTAGCAATTAAATTAATAATGGGTTTTTCTCAAAAATAATTATGAAATTTTATTACCTTACTTGCTTGATGAGGTACTTTGGTTAATTCTTAGAGGGTTGCTAGATTGAAACTAAAAAAAAAAAGTTCTGTATGGCTCTAATATTCCTTAAATCTATACGGGATCAAATGACTTCATAATTTTAAGGCATGGAAGTATCTTAAAACATGTCAGCTTTGATGGCAGAGTGTAATTCAAATAATGAAATCTGTCATGCAATAGCCCTCATTTAACTTTGAAACAAAAGACTGAATTACAAATGTTAGTAAAAGAAACTATTATTCTGTACTTGTGCTAAGAATTTTTAGACAACAATTTATATATATCATATATTTCTACATTTTTGCTCTTATTGCATGAATTAATTTTCAGGAAGTTCCTCTCTCTGTATTGAATTCGTTACTGTTACCAAAGAAGATAGAAAATTTAGAAGAGCAAACTATTGAAGAATGTACAAATTCAGAAAGCGATCTTTTAAGTCTTGATGAATCTGATAGTAAGTTTAGTTTGTTAGTTCTTCAATTCTTTGAATTTCATTCCCACATTTCTGCTTTTAAGTTTTAATTAAAAAATATAAGTAAAATGGAATTTCTTTTTTTTTATATATATAATTTTTAAAATACCCTAAAATTTCTTATTTACATATGAAGTAATGCTTATGTACTTGTGATGTTGTGAATATTGACTTTTTAATAAATAGATAATTTGTGAAAATTTTGAAATAATTCCAATTTTTTTCTCTGATATGCTGAAATTGGATAAAAATAAATGTCAGAAAAAAGAATTTTAAATTCTTAACATATTTAAAGGATAACTTTTGTTCAGGAAAAATTATGTAAAATGTAGATTTAAAAATTATATATATTTATACAAAGGCTAAATTAAATTTTGAAAAACATTCTGATGTGTGACCAATCTTTTTTAAAAGTAATTTTGCTTTAATTTTTGTAATCTTCATCTGTTTTTCTCTCTGCTAATTAAAGATTGTTGCCAAACTACCACAATATGCTTCCAAAAAAAAATCACATTGTACCTTTTATTTTTTAGCCTGTAATAAATGCATAAGACAATAATAAATTTTTAAAAAAATAGCTAAATAAATATAACTTCACTAAGGACTTTAAGTGAAATAATTTTGTCCTTTCTGAAATATTTAAAAATTAATGCTCATATCAGATAATCATTAAAAAGTTATCAAATAAGCATTAAAATATGTTAAAATAGAATATAGATAATTATTATCAATGAAATATTTGTGAATTGATTTATCCATATATATTTAAATACCAATATAATGAAACTGAATTTTATTTAATAATTATAATCTCTGAATAACAATCAACATATATCAGTTTACCTAAAACTGATAATATACTTTTTGCTCTTTGTTGATATTTAGGTTTTCTTATGTATGAAATTTGTACTCTTTTGCAGAGGAAATGTCAGTAGAAGGAGCTATAGAAATAGCTCCTAGTCAGAAGTCAAATCCTCCAATGCGTCGCACAAATTCTAGTCCAGATGTGAATACTGGATGGCTCCAGTCCTTTGAATCAGATAAAAAATATCCTGCATCAGAAGGATCTGTTGAAACAGATAATGATGAAATCACTTTACAAGAGTCATGTGACAGACTTACAGAATCCACTGCCAGAAAACCAGGTAAAGATTTTCAATAAATAAAAGTTTTTAAAAAAATTCTGCAAAATGTTAGATAAAAACAAACTGAAATCGTTTTTCATTGTGCTGTTCATTCTTTTTTTTTTAATGACAAATATTTCATTGTATAAATTTTTATGAGATTGAAGCTTCCATCTTCATAGCTTTTCGAAATTTTAATTGTAAGTGTAAGCTGTTAATATCTGTTTTGGTTTAGTTGTTTATTAAACATTTCATATTACTAATTGAAGTTTTAAGGCTACATTGCGATATATGCTATGGTTTTGTACCTATATTTTACATTTTAATGGAATTAAATCTTTTTTAAGTTTGACTGTTTGATTATTTTTTCTGCTAGCTGATAAAATGAGGCCTCGGAATTTAACACTTGATTTAAGTTCCACCAGTACCGATCAAAGTTCCTTTCTTCAGGCTGACTTACCAAGAGAAAGAGAACATCTTGCTTCTGCACCAGTAGAGAAACGGACTTACAAAAACGAAGGTGATTACCTTTTTGTAAATTTGGTTTTAATGTCTAAATAATAGGGTGGTAACATTTTAAATATAAAACTTTCCATTTCAGCTGAACAACCATCTGTATCTGGTTCATTTAGAGATCGAGGTCACACAATATCTGTCATGAGCCCTAGTCGTCCAACTGGCTCTGAAAATTCTGCTAATGTTCCTGAAGTTAGTCATCGTTCTGGTATGAGTCCTAGGTGAGAACCTACTAACACAGGAAAAATAAAGAAAAATTGCTGCAGTCATGTTTTTTTTAATTACTGTAATCTTATTTTTTTAATATCTGGATCAAAATAATTTCTTTTGATTAATTTAAAATTTTAAACAATGCATTCATACAAATTTGAAAAAAGTTGAATGGATTTTATCTTGATTGAATTGTATTTGTACTTTTCAAATTATATCAGTAATCTGAAATGTTATGTAGCTCACAAATTATAAATTAAAAATACCACCATCTCACTTTCTCTAATAAATTAAAAATCATGTCTCTCAAAGTTAAATATGTGAAATTTGTTTGTTTAGATAGTGTGTCATTGTTTAAGAAATAGGAATCCAGTTTTATTTTAGAATCAGTTTTATTATTTATGAAAAATAATGGCTTTTTAACACTTAGCTCAATTATTTTATTGTTATCCACTATCTCATTTTATTAATTCAACTAAAGTATTTATTTCTTTATGATTTTAAGTTAAAAATGTTTTAAATAGAACAATTGCTTATAATTTTATTCAACAGTGATGTAGCTGAGTATGATAAAATAAGAAAACTGCAAATGCCTAAAAGTCAGGGGGAGGATCTTTTAAAAGATAGTTTTATAAATATTTGAACGTATGTAATAAACTTAATATAGATTGTAAATTTTATTTTATTTTATTTGCAACACTAAATTATTTTGTCTTATAAAAAGTAAAACTTTTAAAGTATAATTATTTATTTACCATGTATTTTTAATTACTTTTTTGTGTATACAAAAATATTCAAGAAGAAAGTATTATAATTAATTAAAATTTAGATGCAAGTCAGTTCATTTTATTTTGCTGAGCTGAAGAAAATCATGTCTCTCAAAATCAAATAAACGAAATTTGTTTTTGGTCACTTGCCAAATTTGAAAATCATTTTCTTATTTTTATCTAAAACTGTTGATAGGGAAGAAGTACTTTAACTAAACACACTTTTCATTTTCTTTGCTAAATATATATTTTAAATTCTCTTGATATGATAATCTCCATTAATTTTTAAAAGTATCCTTATTTGCATTAAATAAAAATGTTACATTTTTTACTATTACCTTAATTTATCTTCTTCTATAAGACTTGATTTATCTCCTGTTTGTCCCTCACATTGAAGAAAAATAATTACATATTGTTAGCTTTAATTGAACTTTTAGTACCGTTAGGTTACAATTGCACCTCAATTTTCAATATACAATGCTATAATAAATTTATATAAGAAAAGAAAAAATTATTATTTTTTATTTATTCTAATTTTTATATTATTTGTCATTTTAAAGATGTATACTCATATACGTGCATTCTGACATTGTATAAGAAAATTTATATAGAAATGTTCTCAATTTTTTTTCAAGATAATTGTTAATTCTTATATGATTTTAAGTCCCTTACAGGATCGTTTTTAATAATTTAAGAGCTTTTAATTTGATATAATATATAAACATGCTTTTATATTATATTGCCTATTTTGATTTTTTTAATAAAATTTTTAACTTACTAAATGGAATATTTCAGCTTTGTTTTCCTACAGTTATTCCATAATAATAGCTTTGGGCCTGCTACAAATAAACCATTACTTCTCCAACCAACTGAAGTGAGTTATTGAAATTTTATTACTAACTATTTGATGAATTGTAATGATTATTAAAATATTAATAAGACTTATCTATTTTAGCAAAATAATAGGGCATTACATGTTTTGGACCACATTCCACCTTACGATACTCATAAAATTGGATTAGTTTATATAGGCCCTGAACAGGTAAGTAATATTATTTAATCCAGCGGAAAACAGTAGATTATCAGTAATCTAGCATTGCCCTATCCAACCCCTAGTATACTTCAACATTTTAATAGGTAATTTGAGAACTTTAAAGCAAGCTATTTTATTCAGATGTCAATGGTGTAGGTGTTATATAAATAATTAGCTGCTTCAGAGCTTTTAAGTTGTATTTTTCAACATTTATTATATAAAGTATTATTTTCTAAATAATTCTATGTATCAAAATTCTCATTTTTTTAGTGAATTTATATTAATTTAGGCTTTTTATTCTTTGATCTGATATCTGCTAGATTACTGGGTCTATTATACTTGAGTTATATTTATGCACAGTGCAACATAAATTTGTACTTTTTCCATTACAAGATTTCCAAATTTAGTTAAGTATATAATAAAGTTAGATTCTTTAGTTTTTATAATCTAGTTGTATTATAAAATTTAGATAAACATTGTCAGCTATTTTTCTTATTTCTATGAATGTGATAAACAGTAAGTGTCTTTTGCACCATTCCCAATTGAGGGAAAGTTTAGCAGTATGTATCTTTAAAGAGGATGAAACTGTGTAATATATTCATTTTTATAATGGCATGCCTTGTCAAATTCAATAAATGTTATAATAAATTATTAATTTATTTTATTTTGAATGTTTTAAATTTTAGTCACTGCAAAAAGCATATTAGAATAATTTCTCAATTTTCTATTAAGGGTATGCATAAACATTCTAGTAAGCATATGCATCAAAAATAAATAGATTTAACATTTAAAAAAAGTGATAGGGGTTATTAGAATCCTTTCAAAAGCTTCACATAACCATAAAAAACAAATTGGCAAATAAATTTTAAAGAATTTGTTTATGTATTTTTTATAACAAAAAGGTTGTGAAAAAATACTGTTATAATTAATGAATGTGTATCTTATTTTCCTTATTTGATTAAGCAATTGCATGCATAAGTACAGAAAGATTTTATTTCATACTTGCCGCCTTTGGCGACCAGTCGGTTTGCCAGTATTAATGCTCGCTAAAATTTTCCATCATTACTTTTCTTTTTACAAAATCTTTTTTCCCTTTGTTATTCTTTTTTTATTCTCTGCTCATACTTTATTTTGAGCAGGCATAAATTAAATATCTATACAGACTAAACACTAAGGAAATAAAAAGGATCCTTTAATACATAAATCTTTCCAAAAATAATATAAACATATTAAAAACTCTTCATGCCGTATTTATATATAAAAAAGAATTTTTATCTTTAAGAACAATAAAAAAAACTTTATATCAAGAGTACAATCAATAGAATCAGTAAAAAAATGAAACGCTATCAAATAATGAACAAAATGATATCCATGTCCATTTGGGAGAATGTTTTTAATCAGTATAATCAGCTGCATAAAAGCAACTATTTTCTTTCTTTTTTAAACATCCCGTTATCTATGAATGAAAACCAACTGACTTCACGTAGTTCTTTCTAAACAAATCATAATTTATTACTTCCTGTTATCTAACTAAGTTAGAGTGGGGGAAGGAAATGAAGATTTTTGGCGGGAAAGTAAGAAAGTGTCGTTTTAACTATTTTCCACGCAGTTTTTTAATTTTTTCTCTCCATAAGAACCATCCTCGTGTCTTAACGAAAATATTTTTAAAAAAATTAGCCGAATCGGGCAAGCCGTTCTCCAGTTTTTCGCTTAGCAACGCATTTCGAGTTGCATTTTTATTAATATAGATAAAATGTAATAATTTCATATCAAAATCATTTCATTAATAATTTCAGTTTTAAAAATCATTTGAAAATTTTTTTATAGATAAAATTTCAGAGGACTTTAAGATGTAGTAAAATATAATAAGGATTTAGGTATATTTGCATCTGGCTAATGGGCAGTATAATAGCAGTGAAAAATTATTTAGGAGTTAGGACAAACAGTATATTTTTAGACAAAGCAAAATGCATTCAGTTTAGAAATAATATATTACTGTCCTATACAGTGGATGCCAAGCATTTATGACTATAAAATTTAAAATCATTATTTTATGTCACTTTTTTTAACCATGAAGAAAATGTTTTATACCAACTAATTATTGCATTCATATCATGCAATAATCATTTTATTCTTTCCAAGAAACAACTTTAATTTATCGATTTTCTTTGAGAAATATATGAAAAGTGTATAAACTTTGCATCTTAATTTTATTATTTTTCAATCTTTTTAGGCAAATAATGAAGTGGCTATATTAAGCAATGAATTTGGTTCTGCCAGGTATGTTGATTTTTTGCAAGGACTTGGGGAAATTGTTTATCTTGCTGATGTTGATCCCAAGAAGACATATCTTGGTGGACTTGAAACAAATGGAGAAGATGGAGCATTGGGCTTAATATGGCATGATGATGTGATGCAAGGTAATCTGTATCTTTTTTAAAATTTATTTTTGCCGTTGAAGTATTTATTGAAATTAACTTTAATGGAATAAATAAAATAAGGTATATTTTTTTATTGGAGAATCAATTCTTTACCTTCTTACTATTCATAATACAGTACACTCGCTAGTATTCTGTGTTCATATTATCCAGTCTGGGTTTTTTTTTATTGTAATTAAATGAGTAAAGTAAGGTACTGCATTGGCGAAATTGAAAGTGGGCATCTCTGTGGTCCGCTTACATGTTGCATGCAAAATACAAGTTGTGATTGGAAAAGATAGCTTTTGGGTTTTTCATATTTATGTCATATCAAGTTTTATGTCAAATGTTATCTTTTTATATCTACATACTTAAATTATTAGTTATTATTATGTCATACATTATTAGTTAAAATGTTAAGTTTGTATCCCTCAACTTACTTCTTCTTTAATAAATTCTTGAAGTAAGCAGTGCAATATATAAACTACTTGTAAACTTTTATTTTAACTCAATGCACTCCTGCCAACTGCTTTGATGATTCACCATACTGTGTTCATATTTATAGTCTTGAAATAAATAGAGGGATTAGTACTCAATAAAAAGTGAAAAATAGTATTACAACAATGAGATTTGGTATAAAAGCTTCTGATATTTGTGGGCAAAAAATGAGTTCATAAAACTCTGGTTTGTATGTTGTTTTTATCTGACCTGCCCTTCTGCAACATTGAACCAGATACTCAGAAGTGTATTGTATTTAAAAGAATCCCTCTAATGATCATTTCTTGTGTAAATGAATCTCAAAATGTTCACATTTGGCAGCAGTATTCATTAATGATAAATTTTAGTCCCTTCAGCATAAAATAATTTTTATGAATTATTCTTTTATCAATCTTTAATTTAGAATAATAATTATGAATTATTAAGTACAAGTTAAAAAATAGCCTTATCATATTTTAATTTTTGTCCTTTTCTCCTTCCAGTGGTCTTCCATGTTGCAACTTTCATGCGAAATAAGCCATCTGATGAAATGAGGAATGAAAAAAAGAAGCATGTTGCTAATGATAGTGTTATGATTGTTTATAATGAAAGTGGGGAAGATTTTGAAATATCCACAATTAAGGTAGTTTGAATAATTCTTAACACACATATACATATAAAAATTGGCAAATTAGAAACATCAGTCTTCTAACACCAATCACTCTACTCATTTCATTAATTTTTATTTAATATAAAGATTCATGAGTCCTAGATGCATCATCATTGTGTCTCTTGCCTCCCACCACCATTCATTTTCTTGTAATATCGCAAAATAAAATTTTTACGGACTCATCTGGCTTCAACAATTGGGCTAATTTAATTTTAACAAAGTATTACTCCTTTTTTGTAAGCATCTAACCAATTAAATTGATATTGATTGAACCAGTTTTAAACTGTATTTTATGTTTGCTTATACTTCCATCAACATGGTTACCCAAGAAAATTCCAAATATTTATTGTTGGTGCGAGAGGTTATTTATTTAAAACAATATTATGCTGCGTATGCAGATCTGAAAACATTCATACATACATTCATGATAGAAATATTACTAATTAAAACAATTTGCAAATTTAAAACTTATTGAAATTACTGAATTTTTATGATTAGTAAATTAGGGAAATCACTGGGTGTCTAAAAGTTGTTAGTTATACACATCAAAGAACAAATGAGCATTGTTCACATTTAATTCAAAATTTTAAACTTTACAAGTCATTTGTAGTTTTCATTCTATTGACACATTTTAATTTTCTGTAACCTTTTGTTGTTGTTGTTTTTACATTCCAAAATTATAAAAATAAATTAGAAACATAATAAATTATTGGTATGTGCCTTCATTCCTTGGAAAGGGCATACAAGCGGGTTGTGAAGAAATAAATAAATAAAGAATTGCATTTTATTAATGAGTTTAACTTTATTTCATCAAACTAAAAACCAAAGAGAAATTAAATTTTAAAAAAGTAGTAAGTTAAAAATGAATGTCAAGAAATATTTATATGCAAGCATCAGAGTATAACTTTTTGATATTTAAAATTTAGGAGTCATGATATTTTTTTAAAAAAATAAAACAATTATAAACAATGTATTTTGTTTCCTTTTAAATAATTGTTTTTTAATTTTCTTTTTATTAAAAAAAGGATTTATAATAGTCTTGGATTTTAAATAAGGAAATAAGGGTGTTTTTTATATTTACTTTTTTCTTCTTTTTGTTTAGGGTCAAGTCACAAATGCATGGATAGTCATTCAGCCTGAAGAATTTGATTGCAATATTGTGACTGTAAAACACAGAAATGAAGGTACCACCATTTCAATCATTTGGATTACGATTTTTTTTCTTCCCTTTAAATTTAATTTGGATTTCAAACTTTTAAAGCAGAGGCAATTTTGAACTGAACTGTTAAATAGTGGAGGCAGAAAAAAATATTTAGATTTTTATTTTGATAATATTAGAACAAACCATAAAATCCATTTTTTTAAAAAAAGTCCCAAAGTTGAATTTAAGATTTTTTTATGTACAAACTGATAATGACTTAGTGAAAAAATCAGTATCATTTGTGGAATTATATAATTGTGTGTCATTAATCTTTCTTTGAAGTCAATATATAATACCTTTGATGAATAATTTCTGCAACAGCCAAAAAAATATAACAGTAATTTAAATTTTAGTTTTAAAGATACCAATACTCCATTGTTATTTTTGTTTTAAAATTAAATTCTGTTCTAAAGTGCAATAAGAAAGTAAAAAGATTGACTTTAAAAAAATTAAATAGAAAAGTTTTGATGTAACATTTAGACAAAGTGATATTCATGCATAGATATATATAATAATTTTGGTCATATGAAAATACTAAATCATTATTACTTCTGCTAGTCATTGTGCTTGAATGGATAAGAATAAGTTTAGAAAATTATCTTGGAAATAAAGAAATCTTTAAGTGTACTTATAGTTATGTGAAAGGAGAAAATCAAATTGCTCTGTATGAATTACTATGAAATGGTGAAAAGAAATAGTATTATTTTCTTTAACATCCTTTTGAAATTTAAGAATAATTTACCAAAATTTAGATTCTATCTCATATTTTTATTATTTCTAGACAAATAATATGGCTCAAACTCAATGAAATATGAGAAGAAAATATTGCATGTGATTTGTGAATCTTGTAAAACTTCTTTAATTTAGTATTCTGCTGTTAAGAAACATTTGTTTAAAACCATAAAATATTAAGGTTTCCTAAAAATGAAATTAAAATTTTGAGAGAATTGAATGTTATAAGCAGATACTTAATTCGTTTCCAATAAACTTTAATTTATTTTAAAAATTACATTTGCCTTTTTTTTTTTGTTGTTGAATAATCGTTGTTTTTCGACAATTCTTTTGCACCTCTTTTCAGAATTTATATAAAACCGATTTAAAAATAATTTTGTTGAAATATATGAACTTACTGTAAGAATTATCATGTGAATTGTGAATAAACTTTTAGACCATGCAAAATAAATACTTGTGACTTTCAAAAATATTTGCTTTATTTATAGGTATTAATTAACCATAGAAATAGATTAAAGGATTTTTTTGTATGCATTGTTGTAAAAAGTATCATTTACAATCTATATATAGACATTTATTTATTTTAGATCTTATAAATATGTTTGGACACACAGAATCCTACATGGTTTCAGATAAAAGTTTACCAGTCTTTGCTCGCCAAATGGCTTTGCATGCTAATGTAAGTGAATTTAATTGTAATAGTCTTTGTTTAATTCAAATCAAAAGTAAATTTTCATTTTTGTATAAAATATTTTGTGTTAAGATAAATTTCAAATGCCATAAGTCCAAAATTATTTATAACATTTAAAAATAAACTTGGCAATACTTGTTCTTTGCCAAAAAAAAAAAAAAAGTTTGTTTAAAAAGTGACAAATATTTCTTTATAGCTACTCAAGATTGGCATTTCTATTATATATATATATATATAATACTATAAATTCAAATATACAAAAAAATGTTATAGAAAAATTCTATGAATTTTTCATTTTTTGTATTTTTTACACTGTTTGATTGAAGGTAGCTCAAGTAATAAATTTGTTCTCCCTTTCTCCTCTTGTATTCAGATTTACTTTGTAATGATTTTGTTAAGATTCTACAAATATATATTCTACATTTTTTATTATTATTATTTTTTAAATTTTATAGTCCAAAAATTATAGAATTTGTTCACTTGAATAATGGTTCAATAACTAAGTTTTAAATTATTTGCAATTCTTAGAACATGACTGATGAAATCATTATATTTTATAAAGTTCTAATCGATAAATATTAGGGCGAAAAGATAATACCAATATTAATTCTTGCTGTTCTTTCAAATGGCAGCCTTCGATATTTAATTAACTTTATAAGTAAGAATAAACAATATATTTTTTATAACCATGCTGGCTAATAAATGTCTTCTTTCACAGTGAACTTTCAAGAAGGAATGGCGATAGGGAAAAAAGAGATATAGAATTTTGTAGTATAATTCATTTCATTAGCTATTGCTGTATTCTGAATACTTCAAAATTCTTAGTACAAACTTAATGGGGGTAGTGAAATATACTCAGATGGCTTTAAGCTGCTTAGTTATGACTCAATTAAAACATTTGAGAATTTGAACATTCAAGCCAGATCTGCAAATCATTTGGCTTGAACAGTTTTGAATGCAATGTTTTAGAGAATTTAAGAAGAAAAATAAAAATATTTGTCATTCATTGTTCCTGATATTTTTAGTTACAAAAATGTGATACCAAATTTTTCATGAATAAGTGTCAATCACACTTTCAATTAGTGTCTTTATGTTCTACTAAATATATTTGTCATATTAAATTTGTTTCATCATTTCAAAACATTTCAACTACCACTCTTAAGTGTTTTGTTATCTGCATAATCTCTTAAATATTTTGTAATGTATCCTGATAATTTGACTGTGAATATTGCTAAGGAAACAATTTATTTGTATGATGGAATTGAAATACTAAATTTAAGATTAATATGTTGTATTTTATTTGCATGAACAGTGCCTAGTTTAAGTATTTCAGTAGAGCAAAAATATCCTATTGTAACCCTAATCAAAGATGTACTACTTACATTAATTCTTGTAAAACATTAAAATTATTTTTATTTGCAGCTAGCTTCATTGATAATAAATAGAAACAAACAGTCATCTCCCAAATTTGCACAAGTTTCCAATTGGCTGGAACGGCTTCGCACCATCAAACGTCTTGAATCCAAGGTTTTAGACGACTTGAAAAAGAAAAATGAAAATACCGATATTGAAAATGAAGCAAATGATTATGATGACTTTACAGACTATGTTTAGTAATCTAATTCATGTTCCTGAAGAAATTGTATTGGTGTAACTACTGTACAGAAATGTGAACATTTTTATTGTCCTTTGTTTTTTACTGTGCTGTGCCATTTTTAAATAAAAATTATTTTTTAATTTATCTTTTCTAACCATTATCTTCTTTTAGAGGAACATTTTTTTAGTTTAGTTTGTAAATATATTTGTTGGTCAATTGAGAAGTTTTGACTTTCAGTATACTACTGTGATCAAAACATACCCTGAATGGTGGTAGTGTACAAAAAATATCGGTTTATTGTAATCCGACTATAATAAACTTCTATCAGTGTTTTTTTCCAATTATCACGTGCATTGAAATTCTTTTTCTTTTATCGACTTAATGAACTTGAAATAATTTCTTCGTGGCCATCGTTTTAACAGAGGGGGAGGGGGAAATGTTGCAAGGTGCCCATATTATATGAATTTGCAGTGCCATTTTTTTAAAAAAATGTTTGATTAAAAATAGGGAATAATAATTACATTACGAGAAGGCACATTATCGTGCTTCAAAACGCACGAACTTTCTCCTCATATTTCTGGTTGTTTTTGGCAAACTGTTTCACGCAAACAATGCAAAATATTCAAATAATATTTACAGACCGTTTTCACAATGCACAACATCGTAACAATCAAAAGCATATTTCCAGTTTTGTTTCACTTTTAACATTATTCGGTTGAAATGTTTCTGTATAAAAAAATATACAGTACATTTCCCAGTATCAGAAATAATGTGGCGGAAGTGAAGGCCAGAATTCTATAAGTTCTTTTGCCTATCAATAACAGAAGACCAAGTTTTTATACCGAATCTCTGTTATAATACGTATTTACTCACGTCTTATTGAGTACTAAGCCCCGCCCCCTCATTCATGCCACGTAGAATGTGAACGTAGTCAAGTGAACCATAGAAGTAGTTGCCGGTATTCGCAATAACACCAGCGTCTAGTCACTGTATAGCGTGTAATTTCTCCTCCGCAGTCATTACATTTTTTTTTCTGTTATCATCACTTTAAAATCTCCACTGCGGTACACAAAAAACATTACGTGTACACCAAGAAAAATTTAAGAATACTGCACGTACTGTGCAGTTATGATAGTCAGGAAAAGCAACAACAGGTCTGTTTCACGCGACGAAAGC
This sequence comes from Argiope argentata, assembly GCA_026289955.1. Lineage (NCBI taxonomy): Eukaryota > Metazoa > Arthropoda > Arachnida > Araneae > Araneidae > Argiope > Argiope argentata. Next base: position 2,794,123 of record JAOUZG010051355.1, read on the forward strand.
TGATGAATGAGCAGAAAGCTGATTTTTTTTTCTTGTCACAACTTCTGTTTTGCCCACGAAGGAATTATTATTGCAGAATTATTATTGAATCGTTGCAGACGTCCGCTTCCAAACCCCTAGCATTGTTGTCCATACAAAAACCTTGCCTTCCTCACTAAATTGCGATAAAAGAAAGCTAGGCCGAATAATGCGGAAGCCGGATAATCGAGAAACAGGTATCCAAACAGTGTACTGGATACCCAAATGTCCGCATCGGTAATAATGTGTTTTAGATATAAAACGCTTTAGGAACCACATACACACTTTTTTTTTCTTTTTTGGTTACTCGAGATCTATGTTGGAAAAATCGAAGCGAATCGTTGGAATTTTGCATGCTCTTTTTACATTTCTCAACTGGGTCCAAATGATGCAGGAACTTTTTCATTAATGTCTCTTAGTATCAAAAGACGTTCACCGACCATATCGATATCTTAACACTAAAGTTACCACGAGCGGGTCAAATGACCCGTTTCCAATGGCAATTCCAATGGATAGATGAATCGCCGGTAGGTTTAGTGTTAACCATTAATCGAAGAGGATGTTCTACCAAGTCGTAGATCTATGACGAATTCAATATCATCTTTAGACTTTTATATCGCTCAATTATTGTTGTTGTTATATACAATTGTCTTCCAAAATAATATTTTTTTATAATACTGTAAATACTTTTGTAGAAACTTACAGACAAAAACAAGATTCAATGCATATTCTTGAATAAAAAAACATTTGCCATTTCGAAAAATCAATATGATGAAAATTCTTTCCCTCAGGAATAAGTTTTTTAGATGATAAAATGATGAACATTCCAGATTGCTGCCAGATATGTAAAGAAGTCATAAAAATATTTGATAAAAGTTTGCGGGCGATATGTCTGCAGATGTATTTAAATTAAGCATTCTGAATATTTTTTGATCACATAGTGTAAGATTTTAAAATACTCTTTGTTGGTTACCTCGGATTTCTCATGTTTCTATTCATGAAGTGTTGTTTGTCTGTCATGAAATGCCATAATCAATCATAACAAACTTTAGAATTGCGGCCAAATTAAAGAATTTCTAACTCATTAATATAAATAGAAAATATTTCCTTTTTAAAATTCCAAAGCATCTGTTAGAATTCAAACATAATTTTGATGCTAACATTGCATTGATATTATAGTATGGGGAATTTAAATAGATATGAGTTAATCAGTAGCTATATATATTTAAACTTTGTACACAGATTAGCATTTAACAAAAACAGAGAATCTGTTTTTTGAAGTTCAGTGTTCTCTTGGAGTTCCAGTATTAATGAAATTACTACAGTTGGTGAATACAATTTATTTGTATTTTGAAATGAACAGCCCAGTACAATGTATAAATAATGTAATTGCTCTATATTGCATGAATTAAACATAATACATCATATATAAGTTAAATGTGAAATTGCAAATAAATTATTCAATGACTTCTTAAAGAAGAAAATATATTTTGATGCCAAAGACATTTTTAAGTTATGACTATTTTTTCTTGAAAAACATATTTGGTCAATTCTATTCGAAAATCATTGTTAAATGAGGCAAAAAATTAAGTACCTTCAAAAAATAGTAAACAGTTTAAAATGGAAAATTGATTATATAAAATAATTTTCAATGACAAAAAAAAAGAAAGTAAAAAATTAAATAGACCGTTTTAAAAATGCATTTCACATTCAACACATCTTTAACAATGAAGTTAAATAAATAAAAAATATATATATCACGTATAATCTAAAATGGACTAGACTAAAAGATTTAATAATAAAGGCACCTTATGTAACAAATTTCAGTCAATTTACCACTAACTTATATCCTAAAATTTGCTGTTTCAAATATAACAAATGACTAACTGATATAACACTTTTGCATTACAAAAATATAACATAAGCTTAGAGACTCTGTTTTACATTAAGTAACAATCTCAACTATAACAGCAGGTTAAGTTAATATAATATCACAAGTTTTGTTGTAATATTCAACGAAGGCATTAAACGGTAAAAGGCATACTGGTTGAACTTTGAAGCAAAAAGAATTCCTTGCAGCCTCCCCTCCCCTACTCCTTTCCAGAAAAAATGACACAGTTGAATTTTGAAAATCCTTGATCAAGTAAAATTTAGAAGATTATAATAAAAAAACTGTGCAATTTTTTAATTAATAAAAAAAGGCTTTATACAAAAAATGAAAACTTTTTTTTAACAAAATAAGTTTCAAGAATAAAAATATTAATCATCAGAATTGTATATATTTATAGAATATACAAAAGGCATTAACATTTTTCTTAAATGTGTTTTTAAGAAGAAGAAAAAATTCAGTTTTTATTTCTTATGAACTGTCATATTTAAAATATTAATTTGAGGAAAAAAACCTTGTGCCAAGAAAAATTTCCACCTACCAAAAAACATATAAGCAAAACAGTAAATTAAATGTAAAATAATAATTATAGAATAAATAAAAAAAAACTAAATTTTACTACATTCATCTTACGTCTAAAGCAACAAGAATATTTAAAGAAACAAATTAATGTAAAACTAAGCTATTGCACTTTCATTTAAGCAGAGCAAATTGAAAATGCCAAAAATCTCCTTTAAGAATTCTTGAGCAAACTTCCCTACCACCTTTAAAAATAAGGTGCACTTCACAACCGTGTAAACTTTAGATTTTAAGTAAAATAACTACAAAATAATATTTGTGCCAACACTAAAATACAATAAATCTAGGTATATACATGTATAAATTTATATTTGTCAACAAGTAAAACATCTAAATAAATTTCTTTAAGTTACACTTGGGTTTAACAGTGATTGCACTAGAATTTAAGTAATATGAGCTATACTTCAAAAGAATCAATATAACCAAAAGTTAACATTTATCACATTATAGGGATAGTTTCCCCATCTGTTTCATAGATAATGGCAACCTTACAATTGCAGAAATCATTTTTCTCTTTTTCAAGCTTTGAGCGAACCTAGAAATAAAATAAATATTAATATAATACAATTTTTGAAGGATCAAAAAAAGAAAAAAAAATTTCCATTTAACTGACATGCTCAAACCTATTTTTTTAAAAATATATATCATCTCCGTTTCATTTTATGTCCAGAAAAAAATATTTGAAAGTTTATAAATACAATATGGTATTTAGAGTAACGGAAACATAAATGTATCAGATTTGAAATAATGAAATAAATTATACATGACTATATTAAATGTAGTAATATATCTTTAAATAATTTTAGAGCAAGTAAAATTAAATACTCAAAATTCTTTTAATGTAAAAAATTTTAATTTTTCTT
>JAOUZG010051355.1:2817186-2827407 GCA_026289955.1 Argiope argentata
TATATATATATATATATATATATATATATATATATATATATATATTCTTAATTTTTATTTAATATCAGCAAATAATTTTTTTAAAGGAAATAAAAGTAACATTTTTATTCCTTACTTACAAATATTATTTCAAGAAATATCTTGTTCTAGAAAATGAGGTTAACTTATATAAATAAACCAAATATGTACATGAAAGTTTTTCTTTGTTAATATATGCTTATATATATATAAGTGGTTCAAGAAAAAGGAAGAGGAGGGAAGAGTTAATTAAGATGAATAAAGAAGGATTTAAAACATCTTTTTACAGTAAGACTGAACTTTACTGAACTTTAAAATAAATAAATAATTTTATCAACGTCAGAGCATATCATTTAATGAATTATCTCAAGTAGATTTTTTTATTATTATTCTGAAGATGATAAGCTACAAAAATTAAATAAATAACTGAAGTAGATAAGAAAATCCTCCCCCTTCTTTCTTGAAATGCTGCCAGAAAAAAAAATTCAGTTCAGTTGAGAAATAATCAAATTGAAATCTTCAAAAACAACCTTATCATATAGAAGTTAATTTAAATAAAAGACCTAAGCATTATCAGCAATGAATTAAAGTAGTAATTATTCAAAAGACACTTTAAATTTATTAAATAGTAATGAGCAAATTATTAAAAAATTATAGGATATTTACTGATGAATAATTAGGTAAAACCTAAATGATACCTGTAAGAAAGGATGTAAGATTTTACAAATATAATTTTCTATATTTCTATAGCATAAAAATAAAATTAAACTGAACCTAAAATTCAAAAGCAGATTGTATTAAAAATTTAAGCATTTAAAGTTTTTGAAATTCCCAAACAATAAAATCTTAATTTACCAAAATCATGATTTCCAAAAACAGCACAATGAACTCCAAAGGAATTTAAAACCGGTATCATTTGTTCACCTTTTGTAAAAGTACTCACTGAAAAAAAAAATTTAAATATAGAATTTTAAATAAATAAAATATACATTAAAAAAATCAGGAATATAAATTTTGCAATACTTTAGTCAATCCTTTAACAATAATAATAGTTATGTTAATTACTAATTAATCAATCCATTTGTTAAATTTAGAAAATAACTCAATAACTCATTGTAATCTAGATAGCAATTGTAATGAATCCATTTTTATTAAATATGTGAAAGTATAAGCTGGAATACAGAAAGCTATAAAAAGTTATTTTATCAATAAATAATGCAATATTTTTTCATGCATCTTAAAGCTATAGAAAAAACTTCATAACATAAAATAATTTTTGAATAATTTTTGTTTCACTACAAGTGATATTAGTTAATGGTGTATAAAAACAAATATTTAGTTTGCTTGAAAGTTATCAATTATTTTGAGATATAGAATTATATTCAAAGGTATTTATCAATGCATGCTGATCACCATACAGTTGGTCCCATAGCATTGATTTCAGTAATTTCTGATTTATAATAAATTATGAAATATTAATTTGAAATTCTCTAAGTTTTGATAAGTCAGAAGGATATGAAAAAGATGAAGAGCAACTTAGTTAATATATTATAGCAAATGTTATTCCGAAAATTATTACAATTTTGATTTTTTTAAGAATAAAATAAGCTTTTATGAAATAGAGAAAATAAACACAGGAGCAACATTATCCTTAGAAAAAATTTGCCAAGGATTTAATTTCATACAATTAACATCAGTCATGGTAAAAAATTTAAAATATTTACTATTTCTTAAATAATTATCACCTTTACAGAAAAGAATAATGCATGTAACATATTAATTATTTTAAAATATATAAACACTTAAGTAAAATATGGATACCAAAAGTTAAAATACTTAAAATAATATAGATTTTAATTCATTATAAAATTTGAAAACAATTAATAATAAAATAATTTGTTTATCATGCATAAAATGTGATATCCATATTCAACTAATTGTTTGTTAAAGATATACCTTTCTAATACATATTTCTATGTTAAATATATACTAATTATTTATTAAATATATAGATCATACTGCATTTAATCATAAAATATAATAATTATGAAAAAAATATTATTCCAGGTGATATCTTCATTAGCTATTAAAAAACTTACTTATAGAAGGAGCAAAAATATCACCACTAAATAAAATTAATGGATTCAAATCATTAAAACTTTTAAGAGCTGTACAAAATCTTGCTGCACCACCCACAGGTTCTGAGGATTGGCTCTCCACATTGTAGCAATCATTAAAATGTAGAATTGTGACTGACATTTTGAATCAGAACCTATAAAATATTTTTTTACATATTACAAAAAATGAAAACAAGGCATAAAATAATAATAAATTTACAAGGAAATATTTTAATTTAATTAATTTTAATTTAAATTAATGTGATTAAATGAGCTGATTATAAAACTCATTCATAAAATTCTACAATAATTATGCTTACCAAAAAAATAATTCAAAGGGTGAAAATATCCACTTTATATTTTTTAATAAGTTATTTCGATGTAATTGGGAATAAATAATTAAAACAAATAAATAAATTTATGATAAAGGCAAACTTTTTCTTTTCATAAATTTTTGACAAGATATAAAATGATATTATATAACATTTAATTACTCGATAAAATTAGAAAAAATATAATTAAATATAACAGCATTTTCTTACTATAAAAACGTAAAAATAAGAACAATTAAAGAAACATCACAGAAACAACTTACCCTCTATGAACTAAAAATAAAATGAAAAATTATTTGACTAGATTATTTTTATTACTAATTCATCATAATGCCCTATTTATATCTACGGAAGAATTAGTAGGCTCTTATACTTGACTGATCACGATTAGAAATTGTAAGGAAAGTATTTAAAAATTTAGTTTTTCTTGTTTGTGTCCCCATTTTGTTTGTGAGAAAAACTTGAAATTCATAAATTACTGCACTTCAGTAATTCGTTTCAAGGCGCATGCGTTTGAATACGGATAAAAAAGAAAAAGAAAACAAATGACGCAATTTCTGGAAACTTGATCATTTAAAAATAAAATATTATGTTGCCGTTCGCTGGTTTTAATATTTCTTTTTTGTACAAGAATATTTTAAAGACACATTTTACTCTTTTTTTATACTTCAAGATAAAAAGGTTGATTTTTTAATCAATATAATTTTAAGCTATATAAAATCAGCTAATAGCATTGACTCTCTAAAAGGGCTCTAGTACGATAATCGTCAGAAAGAATTAAGTAGTTTGAAGAAAAGTAACTTCAAACCTCTCAACTATTTCCAAAATATTTATTTCTGCTACTTTTGATCGGTGTTGGTTTTGATTAGAATTATTACGTTTATTTTATTTTATGAAAATTTGAAAAACAAAAGTTGCTATTTTAAATTGATATGTCTTGCTCGTGAATAGATATTTATTTACATTTTGTGCTATAATATTACCAAATTATAATATTGTTTTAAACTTTGAAATGGGTATTAGAGGATTAAGCACGTTTTTCAATAACAATCCAGATCTTACAAAATCTCATAAATTATTTAATACTCCAGTCATAATTGATGGAAATAATCTAATTCATCTTTTGTATTTTTCAAATAAGATCGATTGCATGTATGGGGGTGATTATTATAAGTAAGTATATTTCACATGTTTATTATAAATTGTGTTGCTTAATCGCAATAGCTCTGAAAAGAATAGAAATATTTTTGCAGAATTATTAATAATTCCGAATTAAATTTCATTGGGAATATTTGATTGTTATGATCGAATAATTGTATTTGTTTTGAAGTTAGTTGAATTATTTTGAATATTTAACTGTTATTATGTGTTTTAAATAGATGATCCAAAGTTTTTATCATATTTTTAACTTTAATGATAAGAATAAAATACTGAATAATGGAAAAAATATAAGTCTTTATGATTTAACTTGGATTCAGAAATATTGTATAATCTTCATATTTTATATCAAAAACTCAAAACTGATACAGAATTCAAAGGATGACTGGTCTCTTTAATAAGCCAGTAAAAACACTCTTCAATTAATATAAATTAGTTATTTTAATTTTTTTTACTGTATGTATTATTTAGTCATAATACCAGGCTAGAAGAACATCTTTCCACCAACAATTTCAACGATACTAGTGGCATTATCTCTTAATAAAATCAATTTCATTAAAAAAAATTGCCTTTTTCATTTTTTTCAGTAATTTGAAATATTCTAATACATTAAGGAAACTGTAAAATTAAAAGTTTTTGTAGATAAACATTTTAAATTAAAATGAAAAAATGGAAATTAAAGTTTATTTCAGAAAGCTTAAACATATAATTTTATTTAAATACCTACTTCTAAAATTTGTTTATCAAGCAAAACAAAAAAAAAACCTTTTTTAAATTTATTTTTAAAAAATTGTATTTCAAATCAATAGTTGTTTGTTAAATATATTTTATTTCAGTTCTTTTAAAATTCATACAGTAAATATAGAACTCAACAAAAGAAAAAAAGAAACATTAGCCCAAGGATTGCTAAAAGAACTATTCTTGATTGTTTAGTTAGCCATTTTTGGAATGAATTCAGGGGCATATTGGACTAGGGATTTTAACAAATGACAAGTTTTCATTGTTTATTGCTGTTAATATAATCTATTATGAATAGTAAATATTTGATCTAATACATGATCTGTCACTATACTATAAGAGAATGTTATGCTGGAAACATTTTCTAAAATGGAATGTCTGACACTTAATAACCCATTAAGACATAAACACAAGAAGTAGATATGAAAAAACAATTTATTTCTTAGAACATGACAGTATGTGGTTCTTCTTTGAAAAACTTGTTATATTGTTCAGCCAACCAGTGGTTTGACTAAGAGTTTTTAGTTTTTAAAAAATTTCATGACTTGTATCTAATTTTCTGAAATCATATTTCCAATTTATCAATAAAATATTTCCTAAACCTTCTTATTTAAAAAATAATAATTTTTGTTGTATATTATGATAAATTTTAGATAGAAAACTCAAATCTAAATTTTTAAAAATGCCAAAATAAAAAATGTTCATAATATTTATGTTTTAAAAATATATTTTAGCTTTTGTATATGAATACTAATCAAACACTGTTTTCTTTCCTTTATTAACCAATCTGAATTTTTATTTATGCTTCTTTTAAATTCATTATTGTAAATTTTAAACTTTTTTTTATTGTTAATTATAGAAGTAAAAATAAGAATTATTTTGTTTTCCAAAATTATTTTCATATAAGTTTAGCCATTTACATAACTTTAAATCTGATTAAAATTCTATAATATCAAAAGCTAAGAATAAGCAGAACTGACATTTTAGTATTGTTAGTTAAATTTTATGCAAAGGAATCTCTAAAGTTTTATTATATTTACTAAAATTGTTTATTTATTTAACTAACTTTTTATTTCATATAAGATATGGTTTCAATTTCAATGCATTCCAAAGCAGCTAGGAAAAGTAATGCTTTGAAGATCTTACTACTTATAAGAAAGGTTGCTTAGCTAAAGCTACATAATTTTAATTCAATCACTAATTAATACTCAAATAATTTTCTGATTTGTAAATAATATGATCAATTAAAATTAAATAAAAAAAATAGTTAATTTTGAATACATTACTAATTTTCTAATTTGCTGTAATACATTTGAATGGTAAAATACCCTATTATGTTATTAGGACAAAAAATAAAAAAATAATTGACATTTTTTAATACCAAAAAAATTTAACATTGGTAGGTTGTTAAGGAAATTTATGTTTTGTTCAATCAATTTATTCTTCAATTTCATTTAAGTAGTGAAAAATTCTGCTCCCTCTATATAAAATGGACACCATTTTTATATATTTTTTCTTATTGAATGTGCTTTTCTTTCATGAAATCTAATATTTAAGCAATAGCATTCTCAAAGTTGTATAATCTTTTAATGTAACTGCAAACACTTGTTATTTGTTGTCTTAGGAATTTCCATTTCAACTCTTTATGAGCCAAATCATTATCTCCTTGAAATATAATTTTCTTCAGTGCAAAAGAAATTGCTTAGTGGTTATTATTTTTTATTTAAATAAAAACAAATACTTCTAGAGAAAAGTATTTTTAAGCTCACACAAATTCAGCCAATAAAAAAACTGAGATTTGTATCTTTTTAGAACTACACAAAGCAGATCATTGCTACTAAACATACCAGAAGTATTATAGGAGAGTTATATTTGTATTTGGGAGGAGTTTTTTTTTTGGGGGGGGGAGCTTGTAAGAAAAAAAAATTAGAAAATATAGTGTTTTTGAAAATTAATTGGTTTTTTTTTTTTTTTTTTTTTTGATAATTCAAAGCATATTGAGACTAAAAAAAATAGTCATCAAATTAAAACAAATTAATTATTATATTTCTTTCACAATTTTCTCCATTTTTTAATTATTTTTTATGATCTTTTATTGAATCATAATATTTTTATTCTGGTTTTCAAAAATTACGGTTAAACAAGTTTGTCTAAGAGTAAAAAGGAATAAAAATTTTAAGAACTCCTTCACAGCATTTATTAGTAATTGGAATGTATGATGATTACATTTGTTTAGCATTTTCAGGTATTTTTAAAAAAATTATTTTCTTTTACAAATTTCTTCATTTTGTTTTTTAAATTTTTTTAAAAAATAAATTTTTGTTGACATATATATATGGTGACATAAGCACGAATTTCTTAATCGATTAATTTTTTCGTCTGGAACTGATGTTTAACACAGTGAAGTTAATATGAAATTTTTTATATATATTTTAAAAGCACTTTAGAAATGGATTTATCTTCTCCATATTCATTACAATTTTTATTAATTTAATTTTTTTAGCGTATAATGTAATTATTTAAACATTTTTAATTCTTATTTGCATTTTATATTGATTTTTGTGTTATCTCATTATTGTTCAAAAGGGCTGAAAGACAACTCGACGTAAATCATCTGAGACTTGGATCAGTTAAATTCGAAAGCAGTTAAAGCAAGTGAGAAAAATAGTATCACTACATTATGGCGTATTTTGCTACTCTAAGAATAGATATAAGAAAAAAAAATCTAGAAAATATATTTTAGCAAAAAAAAAAAAAAAATGAAAAATTGAAGAGCGTGAAATAATAATTACCCAAATCCAGTCTTTCTCGGAAATTTTTCTTTTATCAATCAAAAGCAGATATTTTTTTTTAAAGATGCAATATCGGAGAAATCAGCTAATATGATCGTTAAATTATTAAAGATCCGCTTTCCAACTCTGACGTAGCATCAAATAATTTTTAATTTATCTAGTAGTTAGTTCTACTGTATGACTAACATTTCAAAAAAAGAGAAGGAAGTGAAATCAGTTATGCATGCAGTTAAAAAACAGTCCAAGGAATATGTGGAGCACGTAATGGAACACTGATAAAGAGATGGGATAAGTTTATCAGTGCAAGAGAGTGTTATTTTTAAATGAAAGGGCTCTACTGTCTACTCCCTACGGTTTTGACAACTTTTCCAATTATTACTACGCAGCTGTCTTCGATCCGCACTGCGAACCTTATTGTTGTGGAGAGGAACAGTGTGTTATTTGAAGTTCTGTTCTATACTTAACCAACAGTAATGTAATATATATATATATATATATCCTAATCGCAGGTGGAAAAAAAAATATTTTAAGCCTAACTTTACTCTGCTAAAGTATTAACCTAACTGGTAATTATTTTAAGCCTAATTTTATAGTAAATTCCTTTTCTACAAGTACGAAATATAAAACAATGTTTTATTGAAATTTCTGTTGTAATTATTGTGATTTTACGAACAGAACATTTAGAAATTAACAAAGCATGCATCTATTATAGTAATGATCGCATTGCATTATTTGTTTGGTAGGGTTCCCCCCCCCCTTCTGTGACAATTGAAAATAGTCATCTATGCAATTAAAACTTATATAAAATCAATTTTAAATTAGCTCCCCTCCCATTCAGATTTAAAACAGGACATTAATATAACTGAACAATTTCCTGTTCAGATTTCTAGTTCTATATCTTTTCTCTTGTGATACATTTTATTTCGAGTACTTCAAGAAGAAAACCAAATTAATTATTTACTGATTGGATGTTTCATCTTTCTTTCTTTTCACCTCGTATGCGAAGTATGAGAAAATATTGTTTAAAAAAATCGATTTTCCGATTTTAATGAACTTTTGCGTTTTAGTTCTCTAGTTCGACAAAGATATTTTTTGAAATATGTCTGTTTCACGGTCTGTAAGCACGGTAACTGAAAAACGCGGCGAGCTATAAACAATTTAATTTGCGACTTTCTCAGCCAATTTTCAGATTTCTTTTTTCAAATTAAGACAAAATTCATGAGTGAGAATTCTCTGTGCGTCCACCTGTATGAACGCGGATAAGTCGATACTTCAAATCGATTCATAATGAAATTGAACTTCGGTGTTATCGATGTTTAAAGAAAGACATCATATTTAAAAAGACCAGCGTCAGTTCCCCATTAGCACACAAATATTGTACAATATTGTGTAATATGTAATATCACACAATATTGTACAATATTATGCTACAGGGTGCAGTTATACCTGGGTTTTTGGCGTTGATGTTTAAAGAAAGATGAAATATAATAAATTATACACAAAAAGACCGGCATCATCATTTTCGTTGTTGATGTTTAAATAAAAATGTAATTTATGTGCCCTCCAATTTATTTATGTCCTCCCAAATTTTCCCAATTTTCCTCCCAAACTTTGAATTGGTATGAATTGTGTTGTTGCGTTTCAAGTGTTACATATAGAAATTCTTAAAGTTCTTTATTTTTGAAAAATGTGCATATTATATGTTGTTGAGTAAATGGGCTGAATCCAAAATCAGATAGTATATATTGGTTATTTGAATATTTTTTTTTTTTTTATTGATTTTGTGGAATTTTAAATACCTGTAATTAAAGTACTTTTACATGCCTATACTTTACAAATACTATTTATATTCATTGACTTGGGGCATGGCTTCTAGTGGAAGAGTAATGTTGGAAATCATAAAGAGAAAGAGAGATAAATAATTCGAAAAAAAAAAATGAACTAAAATCATACTCATTTTAAAAGTGTCATACCAGTCTAATTTATTTTACTAGATGATTTGATTTCATTTGCATGTTGATATTATTGGACATCTTGAGACATTTTGCAATTAGATGGTAAATGAAGCTCACATTTACATTTATTTTGTGAGTGTGTCGTAAAATGGGGAATTTATTAAGATCAAAATTAGAAAGTATGAGTTATATTGATAAAATTGAATTTTATTCCGTACAAGAATGTAAGCGCATCAGAGTAGTTCGAGGTATTTACGTATTAGACAATCGATGTGCCAACGGTCGCCAACCAACTCGAGCCAATTTACTTAGGTGGCCAGAACTCTTTGATACATTACACCGCTATTGTTTGTCCGTTTTCACGTATAAACTCATCTCATGTGCATTAAAACATGTATTTTTAAATGGAATAATTCCATAATTTTGGAAATTCCTCACTTCATCTTTTTCGTTGTAATCAAATCTCAAACTTTAATCATTTTAACGAGTCAAAAAATCAGAACAGAAAGAGCGCTTAGTGTTCTGCGAAACCAACCAAATGGCGGACGACAGTTAAGGTTTGCACAATTTTTAAAATAATGATGGTTGTTTGCTATTATTGGCGGTTTAGTAACTCATAGGCGACACCTTCAAATTTGACAATAAAGATCGACGGCTTAATATGTAAGTACCTAGTTCAATAGATGTTTTGATATTGATATTAAATTTTGAATTACCATCGTCGAAAGAAGGGGCGCTTAAAGCTGGGTACCCGAAAAGATCGAAAACACTGTATTATTCTTTTTTTTATTTATAAACAATGCGCGATTTTAAAAAATTCTATTGATTATTTTTTTTTCTTTTACCCAGCTCCATACATTATGTTTTATAGCTAACATTTATTATTTTTATATATTATTAGGTACGCCAAAGCGATAAGGAAATATTTTTCTGCTTTCCATGAGTGCAACATCAAACCAATCGTCATTTTTGACGGCGGCTATGACAAATCTGACCGGAAATTCCAAACGAGTTTACTGAGGTCCAAAACAAGACTCAGTTTGACGCAACACATTGCCAAATATGGAGATTGTGCAGGTAACATTTTACCCATTTGTGCTAAAGAAGTTTT
>JAOUZG010051355.1:2827807-2877190 GCA_026289955.1 Argiope argentata
GGAGATTGTGCAGGTAACATTTTACCCATTTGTGCTAAAGAAGTTTTCCGGGATATTCTTTGTGAAATGGATATTTCCTTTGCCTTGTGCGATTTCGAAGCTGATGAACAAATAACAGCTTTAGCGAATCACTACAAATGCCCCGTTCTTAGTGACGACAGCGACTTCTTTATATTCGATGTTCATAATGGTTTCATACGTCTGTCTTCTGTTGAAATGACAGTGCAAGAGGACGATGTCGAAGGAACTAAGCGTAAATATTTGGAATGCGAGATTTATCATATAGATAAATTTCTGTCTTATTTTCCTGGACTTGACCGGAATGTGTTACCATTGTTTGGAACTCTAGTGGGGAATGACTATGCTAATTCAAAAGAGTTTGAAACGTTCTTCGCCAGTATTAACATTTCGAAAAGAAACTGCCGAGGTTTGCGTGTTAACCCCAGGCAGAAAAAAATCGTCCGGCTTCTGACTTGGCTGGAACACTGTAACCTAAACGAAGCAATAAAGCAAGTTTTAGATCATCTAAAGAAAAAGAAAAGAGATCGCATCGAGGATGTGATAAACATGTCTATCGATGGTTATAAAACACAGAATTCTTATCTGATGCATGTCGTTGAGGGATCCCTCGAAGAATTCACGAAATTGTTGAATTTAAATCCAAAATTAAAAACCCCTTGTGGTCAAACTTTACCGACATCGTTTGTGGTAGCTTTCCATTTAGGTAAATTGCCATCTTTTTTTCTTAATATCATTAATCTTCACAGAACGTTTTTGCAAGCTCAGGTCGAGAATACTTCTGTAGAAAGCAGTTATGTTTGTTCACGCTATATTCGGCAGGTGATATATGGAATTTTATTACAACACGTTGCAGAAGATGAAAAAACCCACGAAGAGGATTGCTTGCGACATATCGACGAATATGATCATCGCACTGGACTCTTGTCACGCGAACCGATTTCTGCAATTTTCAATCTAACAAATGGGAATTCTGTACCTAGTATCGAAGATGTATTTTTAATGGGAAAGCAGCGTGCAGGACAGTTTTTGTTGGATGTACTCGGAGCAAACCTTGATGTCGTTAAATCTTTACCTGACAATTTGCAATTATTTTTTAGCTGTATAATATATTGGTTAAAAAACTGCGATCCTCAACCAAGCGAAGACTTCTTACATGCCTTAATATTAAATATTATATATTTCCAAGTTGTATTGAAAAAATCTTCAACGGAGAAAGAAGACAATAACCTGATTGCCAATATTTCATCTGAAGACGTTGAACATGCTGCACAAAATATGAAAAAATATTTACAGAAACCTACTTTAAACAAAGGAAATCCACTTTTTCTCGACATTGTCCATAGTTTTAGTCAGTTACAAACGTGCGTTTTGTACACTATGTATTTGAATTCTTTGCTTAGTTTTCCGTATAAAAATCCTAAGCTTCATGAAACTGTTGCTGGTACTCTCCTGTATAGTTTGACTAAGGATCTCTTACACCGTCCATTTCCCGATTTGTTCATATCGGAATTGTTGGGTAGGAAAAGTAAGTTGCGCTCTCTTTTCGACAGTCTGAAAGAGAAATTGTTTTCAAGCGTTCCAGAGGATCGAATTAGGAAAACTGATCGTTCTCATCTTCAGAAAGGAAAAAAAGACGTTAAAAAAAGTGGTAGCCGAAAAAAATGTCCTTCAAATGCAAATGAAGATATTGATGCACTTTGTGCGGAGTTAGATAATATGACCACTCATAATAAAATAATGACTGTTGAACGTTTAGGTGAAATATTTATATAATTGTTTTATATATACCAATTATTCCCTGGTCATTTTTTTCGGTAATCAGGGAAGATTTTAATTACGATATTTTTATACTTGTAAGAAAAATCACTGTAATAAAATATTTTTGAAGTTTTATTTGTATGCTAATTTATCGTTTTAATATCGTTTTATTTGTATGCTAATTTATCGTTTTAATATTATACATGCACTGTACATAATATTGAATGATTAATCTTAAAGCTTTTCTGTTTGAAAAACTATTTTTTTAAAATAATCAGCATTGCTTTAAAAATAAATAGTTATTAGTCTTTTTGAGATAAACTCGTTTGATACATTTCAGTCATATTATATTTTCTTATTTCTGTTTAACCCTTAATAACCTAGAGTTTCAATTTTGATACCAATCTTTTAAACCGAATGTTCACATTACTATTAGTGTTTTTTTATAGGTTGGCTGTACGTATTTTACTGTTGTATAATATTCTTTCCAACGAAATTTTTAAAAAAATCAAATGTCATTATTGTTTTATTTTATCTATGACATATTACTCACGCGGCAAAGTGAACAATTAAACACATTTTACTATAAGTTTTGTTGAATACAAATTTAATATATTTTCTTTTTCTGAAGAATATAAATACTTGCGATAATAAAAACAATCAATGTTTCGAATTATTTCATGCATAGGTATATCTGATTTCTTTATGACGTTAATGCCTGAAGTATCAAAATTGATACCTGTTTTTTTTTTCTAAATAAATATGTAAAATAAATATTGTGATTTTTGTAGCTATTTTTCCCTTCATCTGGACCCTCAAGCAAACACAGTAATATTAAAAATTAATCACTTTCGTAAATCAGGCTACTAAGGGTTAAGGGTTAAAGGATTTTCTCCTGAATATTTGTAGATTGATTCATACGATAGAAAAAATAGCTTCGATATCATTATTCTGTAAACAAAGCAATATTCTGAAACGTTAATCACACGTTATTATCATCTAATATAGCGGTTTGTAGTTTGTTTGACAAATATTAAAACACACACACATTTTTACTTGTTTTAAAATATTCTTCTCTATTTGTTTATTAATTTAAAATGACCATAAAATTGGACTGTTAATTTTAAATTTGAACTAATTTAGTTTGGGAATGCTAAGTAATCAGTTTCTTTTAACTAGTTTTAGGTTACAAAATAAGAATCGTTTAAATTAAGTTAGCGCACATGATCTGATATAACATAACATAACGCTATCCTGTTCCCCGGTGCCTATAACTTATAATTATATAAGTTTTCTAACCAGTTGGATGAGCACAAGATGGAAGACTTGCTACTTTGAATACAATGTACTAATATTTTTCGGGGTGTTTTTTAATTATGTGAGAACATGATGTTGTTTTCGTTAGAAGGTTTTGATGTTTCCGAAATTTATAAACAAAAAATATTTTTTACCTGGTTTTACCGGTATTACATAATTATTATGTATGATTCTTTGAAACAGATGCATTTTTAAAAGGTTGGCCTGCTTTTAACAATGCTACTTTATTATTACATATGCATCTTTGACAGCAGAAGCGTTTGTAAAAGGCTGACGAAGAACTATGACATCATGGTTGTTATTTCATCTCAAAATCAGTCGAGCTCCAAAACTTTGTTTTCCAGCTAGAAAAATAAAAAATGAAAGTTAAAGAAATTATCATTATATATATATATATAGAGAGAGAGAGAGAAGTCTTTGTTTCAAAACGTTGTAAATTGGTTAATGTCTTAAGCTAATTAAGATAAATAAGGATTTAAAAATATTATTGTTCTGATTTGATAATTTGAAATTTAGAATCAAAAACTTAATTTTCTTTATACATCTTTTTTTTTTTGGAAGTTGCACAAAAATTAAGTTTTCTAACTGTGATAATGTTCTTAATCAAAGAAATGAGGAAATTGTCACATCCGTTGTTGTTATTAAAAATTTTATTGAATCAGGATTTTGTGAAAATAACTTGGACCTTGCCATTTTGCGCAAGTTTATTTTGTTTCATATATTTACTACCTGATATATAATATTTAACTGAACATCGTATAAGGCATTATAAAAAAACATATTTATTGATAAACCTCAACTGAACTGATCGTTGCTACCGTTACTTCGTAGTTACAACCAGGGGCAATTTTTGATGTTAAAAAGATTCCACGATGAGAAATATTTTTAAACACATTAATTAATTTAATTGTATATCTGCAGGCTTACTGGCACAGAGGTAGCGCGTCTTCCTCGTGTTCTGGAGGTCCCGGTTTGGGCATGGATGTTATTCTGTGTGCTATCTGTGAGATGTGTGAATGTGCCCCCCTGTAAAAAGGGGTCGTGCAAGCGAATGATGTGAGTGGGTAGTAAAGTCGTACTCTTGGCCCTAGTTGGCGCTACTCAAATACAAGAGACGCTTCATTAGACTTAATCTGCTGCTGGGTTCCTGCTGTGGGCTTGTCCATGACAAGTGCCATTTGACACAACAACAATTGTATATCTGATGAAGTACTGATTTGGCCTCTGCTTTTAAACAATTCTAACCAAAATTTCTTTTAAAAGAACTTAATCTTTGAACATTATTCATAAATTTTCTCACTTAATCCAAAATTTTGATTTTTTTTCTCGGTGTTTTAATTTTATTAATTTTCGACAAATGTTTGCTATTTTATAAACAATGAATGTAAAGAGAAGAGCACTGTAATCCTCAAAAAGTTCATAAGTTTCTGCATTTTAAAACTCCCCGAAAATACACATTTTCAGAATTATGCCTATCTATCGTTCTGTATGTAATGAGATGCCTGTCTGTTTGTGAATATGATGATTCAAAAATTCTTTGATCTAGATCAGCGAAATGTGGTCAATATTTTTAACCTCAAATTTGAGGGGTTTTTTAATCAAATTTTGAGAGAATTCCATTCGGAAATAGTTTGACTGTTCTAATAAATGTGAGTACAATTACAAGACAAGGATACTGACAAGAATGAACTAAATTACCAAAAAGGTTTAAGTTAAAATTCGAAATCGAAAGGGGGGAAAATACAATGAATCCGACCTGAAGACTTTTTTAAGTGTCAACCTCAAGCAGGGTTTTTTTTCTGTGAGGGGTCTGACATTTCATCAAAATATCGATCCTTCGTGACCCGAAAATCCCAGGAAAATAAGGTTTTAAAGATTAATTTGTAACACAGAAATAAAAGAACAATTTTAAAGTAAGTAGATGACAGAAAAGTTTTAAATCAAACAAAACAAAACCAAAACTCACAAAAAAAATTATAAAAGTTTTTTATTCAAAATGGAATTAAAGGGAAATGGAAAAAACCAGGGAAATGATATCTTAGAGATAACCAGTATCACAGAAATGCAAAAAAATAAGTAGAAAAGCAAATGTATAAATCAAACAAAACAAAACACCATAGACACAAAACAAAATATACCCGTATTAAAAGCACACAAAAACTAGGAAAATAATTTTATGAAAAGGTTTTTAGAATCTAAAGAGAAATGACAAGAAAGAATGAATTTTATCTTTGTAGCAAAATAGATAATATTTAATACACACGTTTACCATTTAAAGTACAGACCCATATCAAATTTTGAATCAAATCTGTCAAAAAAAAAAGAAATACTGACTTTCTGTTAGTTTGTATTTTCTTGTGCCTGTAATCACAACTCGAAAACACAATTACTTAAATAAACATTATTTGGAATGTCATCTTGTTGTTGGAATTGTATTTCTATGTCAAATTTTCAATCGGTTTGAAAAGTGTTCGATGAAATTTTTATTTTATAGATATGTAATGAGAAAAAATATTTCACATACTTTTTTTTATTTTCTATTGCGGTGATAAGGCTCTAAAATGATAATAATTAGTAATCAAATTGTTGATAAATCCACGAAGACTGACTGCGACCTTTAGATAAAAGAAATGTTATTTCGTATATTAAACAAGTTTACGAGAAAAAGTAAACACATTACAATTAAAAAGAAAAAAATGACTGGATGTTTTTACATTACGGAGTTCTACATCAAAGAGCGCCATCTGTTGGGTGTAATGATAATTAGCAGGTAGTTTCTTTTTTAAAATAAATATATAAGTACATTAACATACTTTCTTTTTATTTTCTATAGCGGTGATAGGGCTCTAAAATGATAATAATTAGTAATCAAATTGTTGATAAATCCATGAAGACTGACTGTGACCTTTAGATAAAAGAAATATTATTTCATATATTAAACAAGCATACGGGAAAAAGAAAACATTACATCTAAAATGAAAAAAATGATTGGATGTTTTTGCATTACAGAAGTCTACATTAAAGAGCGCCATCTGTCGGATGTAATAGTAATTAGCAGTTAATTATTTTTAAAATAAATATATAAGTCCAATAAAAAAAGATATCCGAAATACATATTTGTTTTTTATGGTATTTGAATAATAATTGCATGCCAGCGATTAATCGCCTACTTCTTGACGGATATAGCTATTCGTCGCCAAAGGCATGCAGTTCATGCACAAGTGACAACTTTTCTATTCTACTAAACACAGACCATATGGGCTTAAATTAATTATCTAGATTAAATACTTGAAGCTTTCATGATTTCAATCGATATCAAAAAATTTTTGCAAATGAAAGGGATAAAATTAGTATATATATATATCATCATCTGGTATAGTATTTCGAGAAAGTTAAATAATCGCTTGCAAACACGTATCCGGTATTTATAAATTAAATTAATATGAAGTTTGCGTTTTAACACATTGACTGTCGTATCACGTTTCTATGAGTTGCGGATAACATGTAATTGTACCAAATCGTCTATCTTATTAGATGACGCAAATATCGGATGTGGACCTACTGTGGCAGCGAAAACCCTAAAGGTTTATGTAATTAGTTTTCTTATGTTAATATTACTAAAAATTTCTCCTAAATGACTGGATTGTTTTCAATCAATTTCTGAATCTTATTTTGAAAACCAAGAGAAAAAAAATATCTTCAATTTTTCAAAGTACAAACTTTAATTAATATCCAATAAAAAATTAGCCGATTTTTAATTTTTTAAGGATTTTTTTGCAATATTCTTATTTAATATCTTATGAGAAAATGATTCTCGCAATAAATTTTTCAACGCCATTTTAAATATTTACTTTTTTAGTCATATCCAAAATCCTACAATTATATTTTTCTTTCATTATAATTAATTCTTTTAAAATCCAACGCAGACGATTTTGAAATGTAAATGTAAAATTGATCTACTCTACTCTTTTTTTAATTTCTGTTTTAGATCTTTTATTCATTTTTTATTGATTTAATCATATCCTTCTCTGTGGTCGTTATTTAACGGTACCTGAACGAATTCAAACAAAGAATTATTGCCTATAGTATTTTCTTCGATATCCTTTCGTTTTCTAGTGACCAGGGCAAAAAGGAGTAAGTGAAATGATGTGATTTAGTAAAAGGATTGTATACATCATAACAATTTCTGAAAAATTAATTTTAGATATTGTATAAGAAAATATTTTAGTTCCGATCATATCGGGTAGTAGTTTTATAAATGGGACACTACCATCCATAACTCTGAAGAATAAAATTTTGAAATTCGCGTAGCTACATTTTCTATTGCTATTTTAAAAATGCATGTTCTTATAGAACTTTTAAATTTAAGTGTTTTTAATAAGATCTCAATATATAAATAAATATACTCATTTTGAAATTAATTACATGTATATTTTCAAGAAATATATAAAAGACTATGATCACCATGTGTTGAAATGAGTAAAATGTATCCAAGTTCCTAACGCACAGTTTTATAAGTATTATGTATAAAGAACCATTTATTTCAAAAATGGTGCAAAAAAAACTAGAAAACGTGCTTAACTTGTATAAATAATCCTTTGTTCCACACCCAGACATATGGGTCATTACTCTGCTAAGCACTGCTGTGGCCTCTTGAAGAAATTCTAATCTTAAATGAGGCGCCATGGAATTTTAGAGTCATAGGAAGCCACGAAAAACACTTTTGATTTTTTTTTATCTAGAAGCAAATATTTAAAAAATCTCTTTTTCGTATACAAAGAGAAAACCCATAATTCCAAAAATACATTTTTGGAATTATGGATGTCTGCTAGTGAACACGATGAAATCGTTTTAAGCTGTACGAATGAATTTGGCGTATGATCTTTGCACAGAAAAGTTCCAATAAAATTTTGAACTAAATTCATTCCAAGGAACTATCTGTACGGCAATCCGAATAAAAAGGTAATTAAAAACGCGAAGAACTCGCGAAATAAAATTTCGTTAACAGGATTTGGTTCTAAACAGTGGCGGATTTGGAGTTTCAGAGGCCCAAGGCACAATTCAATTTGAGCCCCCCCTTTCCCTCCTGTTATATTTATAGTATGCACTCTTTATACATATTTTTCACTGTGTTAAGCTCTGTATCCGATTTTTTGTGTTAAAAAGAGGGGGGGACCTAGGTACATAAAATTGAAAATTAAAATCAATTTTTTCATTCTACTTGGCAGTATTTAAAGAGATAACGTTCAGGGTGTGTTAAGGCTGTTCTTAAGAAAATAAGGGCTATTTTGTACCATAGTTGCGCAATATTTTTCAGAGATATATGCCAAAAATTTCATCACACACTAAATCAATTACTATTGAATGAAGCTGTTTTTCACTTTTGGGAATAAAAATATTTTGGTTTTGTTTTAAAATGTTGTCAGAATCAGCTAATATTTTATTTTGTTGTTTAAAATTACAATATGTTGATTTTTCTGTTTCATTCTCAGATCGCTCATAAAATTCTTCAATTTTGCATTTTGCTTCGGCTCACTCATCGACGTTTTCTTGTGCTTATTATGTTTTAATTTGTTCATCTGTCTTTTTAGGTTTGCATTAAATTCCATTTTTCTCGTCAATTTCTTCGAATTCAGTTTCAACTTCAGCTTGTTCAGTGATTTTTTCTTACGCACATTTTGTTTCAGTACGCTCATTTATCTTTTCAAATAAGCATTCTTGTTCAACTCACTCATTAATTTGTAAAAATTCACATTCTACATCAGCTTGCACAACGTTTTTTTCATGTAAATATTCAATTTCAATCTGCTCATAGATTATTTTAGGTACACATGCTGTATCAAGTTGCTCAACTTTCTCATTTTACATTTTAATCGTTTTTCAAACATTATAATACATTTATTGAGTAAATTATTATGTCGTTCTGCATTTTTTCCCCGCTTTTTGAAGCTTTTGGCTAAAACTTTCTTTTTTGTAACATGGATGAAACATTTAAAAAAATTAGGCGCATAAAAAAGATTAGCTGGACTTTTGACGATTTTTCAGAGTTGAAAAATTTCCCTCTTCAGTTAAGAGGAGAATTATTTTATCTTTTTGAACAATGCCAATACCTAACGATTTTTATTGTAAATGAGCCCTGATTTTAACCTTCAAATGTGCTAAAAAATATAAAGCCACGATGACAGTATTTTCATAAATACGAAAATAGAAACGAAAATGTATTAAAAAATTATATGCTTACCATTCTTCACGTTGCTCAAAGGTCAAACACAGAAATGAATTCCTGTCCACAACACAAATCAAAATCAATATTTTTCAAACGTGAAACACCAAATCGCTGACAGGATGTTTGGGGGAAACTAACCTCCTTGAGCAAATATTTTCTAACCAGGGTCTCTAACTAAAATGCACCATATGTCCTATTATACAAACAAGTTCATTGCTTTGAGACCTTGAGAGCCATTTCTGTATTTCACAGCGTCCAAGTGTGCAGGAGGGTGTAGTATGATATTTCTCCCTTTAGTTCCGTACAAGATAAAATATGTAAAATGTCTCCCCCCTCCTGGTTGACTTTTTACTCTCTCATTCTCAAAATAGTTGGGTTTTTAAGGGTACTAATATTACATGATTTTTTGATTGAGATAGATGAACCTGAAAGGGTAATAGTAGAGTGTAAAATAAAAGGTTTATTCAAAATTCAAATTATTATTATTTTAGAACTAAATTTTGAGGCCTGAGGCGCATGCCTCATGCGCCTGTTTGGAAATCCGCCACTGGTTCTAAATGTAAATCCGTATCAAACCATCTAAAAGTAACCCTGACGGATCTGTTCAAAATTAAATCCATCAAGGGTTAACTAAATGTCAGCCTGTACTTTCAAATACTTGTAAACGTGGTAACTAGAAAGCGTAAACACTCAAATAAATAAAATTCAATACGTGATCTTAGTTGTACCATTTGTTGTTCTTTGTCAAATGGTTGTTACAATCGGTCGAAGAAAAAAGTAACTTAAATACATATTTGATTTTCTTTTACTTAGATATTATATGCAAAAAGAAAAAAAACTCAAAAGATTATTCGCTAATATACGTTTTTTAATTACCGCTGGCTAATAGTTTATAATTAGTGCAGATGTTCCTGTTTTTTTTTTTACTTTGTTACGGAGCATATAACATTCAGAGCCCGATTTTGCCTGACCGGGGCCCGTGGCAAAAACTTCTTTGGATAGATGGGATTTGAATAATGAATACTCGTACTTCATTATTGAAGAAGAAAACGTAAAATAAACTTTACAATCGATTCGCCCGCTTTTCCGCATCTAATATCAAGACTCGGGAGAACTGACTCTGCCTTAGTCAGTCTCTAATATCATTTATTTGCAAAGCAATTAAAGTTTAAAAAAAAGATTGAAATGAAATCTGCTACGCATATTTCGATGTATCATGTCAGAACGTCATTTCTTGAGCGGCCAAGCATCACGCTCTCGTGCAAAGTTAAATTGTATTTTTATTCATTTTAAGTGTTTCGTTGAATGAGTCACTTTAGTATTGCAAACGATCCAAAAAAACTTTGTCTCGCATTTATTGTTTACAAAAAAATCACATTTCCTATTTATTTCATTTCATATAATCGCGTGCTCAAAATGACATTTTTCTATGTTTTATTTGCTGTAGTCATTAACTTGTTTTTTTTTTAATCAGAGCTTTCGTAAATGGGATGACAACGTGTTATTAAAAGCTGATTTTTTGAGATGCTCGAGCAGATAATAAAATGTTTATTTTTCGCCTAAGTATTTTTGTTGACGAAAGAAAATCTCATTCACAAAACAATATCATGTTCTGACATGATAAAAATCTGAGCATTCGGTATATTTAAAATTTTGCCAAAGTAGAAAGTTTGAGCGAGAAAAAGAGGATTAAACTTATTAGAGAATATCCAAAACAATTTCGGGGGGGGGGGGTACTATTGCTAGTTTAAAATGTTATGTTAAAATTCATGAAATAATTAATTTTAAATCAAATTCTTTTGGATTATCTTTAATTAATATTTTCATTGCTCAACTTTATTGTAATCATTAATCATTGAGAACATGTTTTGGTTGAGGTTTTTGAAGCCCCAAAAAGCGGAAGCAACAAATTGCCGATTTATCGCTTTCGAGGCATCAATTTTTCTCTTTTAGAGGTATTAGAAAATAATAAAGAAAGTTGTCAGATTTAGCGATTTATCGCCAACTAAAGTCACAACTTGATTTCAAAATTATTCATCCTCTGAATTCTTACGAATTGTCATACCGGTTTGAAGCAATCGCACGACTATCAGATTTCGCATTAAAAAACAATAGATTTTTTTTTCATCTCAAAATCGGCCAAGCTCCAAAACCTTGTTTGCCAGCTAGAAAAATGGGAGATGAGTTTTAATAAATTATCATTATATATAGAAAGAGATGGAGGGGGGGATGCAAACCGATAGAGAAGTCTCGTGATTATTTCATACCGGTTTAAACTGGTTAATGACTTAAATTAATTAAGAGATATAATGACTTAAAAATAATGTTTTCACATGATAATTTGAGTGTTCATTTTCTTTTTCAACTTCTTTTAACGGCATTCATATTTAATATTAAGCCGGAAAACAATGGTGGGAGAAAGGATTAATTGAATAGGTAATCATCGTTTATAACAGTTTTGAAGATATTTTATCTTTTTCTTTTTAATAACGACGTGCGTAACAGCTGCACTGTTGCCCCCTTTTACCCCCAACACATGTCTCCACTTTTCCCAAGGCCATTACGCATGGTGACACTGCTCGTTTTGCGGAACTGGTCTCAGCGTTGAAAGGAGATTTTTGTTATTTGAGCACTTCAAAGATGTCTTACTTCCGGAGGGTGCTACCGCAATTCAAAAAAAAAACCTTACACCTTAAAAGGAATCAGATTAAGAAGATAGTTGATGGCAAATAAATTAATATAGTAGATTTACATTAACTGGGCGCAAATTTATTACAGAATCATTTTTGACAAAGAAAAGGATAAGATGACAATTGAAGAATTGCACTCCCGAAATCAAACAATACCTTTTATTATTTATTATGTTTCAACTTAAAAGAGAAAGATAAATAACCAGCAAACTATTCTTTTATGCTTATCTTAATAAGAGAATGTAATCCAGAAAAATGAAATCACTTAATATTTTTAAGACATTATTGGACTTGTAAAACTAATCATTTGATGACAGGTTTATAATTATTTCTTTATTGTTTTTTTTAATTGGCTGTTACTTTTGACGATCGATAATAGTGATTGAATTTCATTTTACATTTGTCTTTTCAAAAGCATATAGATACCTAGGCATTATTGAGACAAAGAGTAAAAGCGCATTTATGTCATGTTTAAAGTCAATTATGATAAGGGGGGACGAAAAATTAATATCTTATTGCATGCGCCATATGTACTTCCTAAGTCATTAATGACAGATGAAGACGAAATAAGCCCACACTTGTCCTCGTTCTCGCTACGCCACCAAATCTCTTACGCATAATTTTATTTGTTTATTTACTGGTTTTCGTATTGTATTTTTAAATTTTAGAATCTGATAAATATTTTTAAGGGTTCTTTACTGTTAACCGGAAGGCAGCGAAAAATCGGCAAAAATTATTTGGCGGATTTCCACATTGTTTGGCAATTTTTGTTTTAATATCACTATAAGAAATTTGGCGGAATTTTACATTGTTTTGCAATTTTTGCTTTAAAATCACTGTAATAAATTTGGCGAATTTTTACATTGTTTGGTGATTTTTGCTTTAAAATCACTATAATTTGGTGGAATTCTACATTGTTTGGCAACTTTTGCTTTAAAATCACAATAAGAAATTTGGCGGGATTCTGCACTGTTTGGCAACTTTTGCTTTAAAATCACTGTAAGAAATTTGGCGGGATTCTACATTGTTTGGCAATTTTTGCTTTAAAATCACTATAAGAAATTTGGCGGGATTCTGCATTGTTTGGCAATTTTTGCTTTAAAATCCTTATAAGAAATTTGGTGGGATTCTACATTGTTTGGTGATTTTTCGCTGCCGTCAGGCTAACGGAAAAATATTCCTTTAAGATATGTTATTTTAGTAACCGTGCATGTATACTGTGCTTGTTCTGTTACACGTAAATTGTACTTGAGAAATTTTCTTCGTCTTATTTGATTGTATTAATGTCCGTTTGGAAACAACACTACGCTCGTAATTCTGAACCCTGGCTGATGATACTTCAGATGTCCCTTTTCTTACCACAAACTTCCGCACCACACCAACGAGAGAACATTTTGCTCACGACACCTATTTAACGCATACTAGGTCAGCCATCATCCACAAGTTTTTTTTTTCTGCCAGAATGCCACTTTTGCCCTAAACATTCCTAATAGAGTGAGCTTACATGACATAAGTGTCTACTTAATTGATTCAAAGATGTGATTAACCAACAGTGAAAAAAACGAGGAAATCCAAGAAGCGGCACGAAAGAATCCGCGAAGGGAAATAAAGAACATGTAGAAAATATGAATTGAATAGTTAATGTATCGAAATAATTATCAAAACTATAACCATACGCCTATGATTTTTCCCAAAGACGCTTTAAGAAATGCATTGTCCAGGATAAATTTAAATGTATATAGGACAGTAAATATTAGCATAAAGCCAGTAATTTATTAATAACAAACCTCACTAGCATATTAAGCCGCGGTGTTTTGATGGCAAGATTTCGGCTGGGGAGTGTAGGGTTTCAGGTTCGAGACCCGATTCCACCGAAGAACCATTGTGTAAATTGGTCTGCTGCATGTTAAAACCGTCAGGAGCAAACGTCTCGCCTCCGGTGTGGTGTAGTTGTGAGGTGAAGAAGGAAGGACCAACTCAGGTGTCGTCCTCGTCATCGGATCGCGGTTGAAAATTACGGCGTCCAACCCAAAATAGCACTAGCGTTGCTTTGCAACCGGACGTTAATACACTAACTAAACTAACCCACAAGCATATTTTCGAAATTTCTTTAATCGTCAATAGACCTTTGCGGCATATCACGGATACATTGCTGGCTTTTTATTGTTTTTTTTGCAAGTTTTTTATTATTTTTATTGATTTGATTCAATAGGCATTTCCAAGTTTGCTTTTGTGCATCAATCGCTTTGGTGCAATGAGACAGCTTCATTTTGTTTATAAAATCTTGGATGTGGATGACATTTTTGAGACATATCTCCATTTTTTTAACCTCTTAACCGATTTGCCCGTATATCGTACGTGCATCGATTTATCGCATTTTGATAGTTGCAAGCAAAAAATAAATCATTCATAACAATTATAATTCAATAGTAAAATGACTTCGAATTCGTAGATAAGCCAAGTATTCCATGGATTTCCATTTGAATCAAAATAAGAAAATAATCCCAAAATAGAAGGTGTCATCTTATTAGATAGTAAGGAAAATAAACCAGTTAAGGGGTTAAGATAAACATTTCTCTTCTATTTGACAAGTTTGTCAGATGTTTCCTTTATAGCTTCCTTTGTCTTAAGCCTTTTACTTAAATTTTATTATTTAATGAAAAACCTTATTTTTTAAGAACTTTTGTTCTGTAATTTTTTTTATTGCTGAATCACGTTTTTCAAATATTTCTGTGAATTTCATTTTAAAATGGATTTTATAAAACAATAGAACAGCAGATTTCTTAAAAAATGGCCAAAAATAAGAAGTCCGGAAAAGGCGGAAAACCTTGGATCCGCGAAAGAATCGCATCTCTACTGATTGCACGTTGACGCAACCAATTTCATTTTCTTAATCCGCATGCAAAATATATTTGCAGCATTGAAATGGCGCAATGGATTTGACATCCAACACCACGATAACCGACTTAAAATATACTGATAAAAAGAATTTTTAAAAATCATTTTCTATAACCTTTTAGCTTATAGAATGCATTGTCTAATATACTTAAACAATGTCGCAATTTATAGCTGATAATATATAATTCTAAAAGCATCATTTTAACAATTAGTGAAATCTTCATTTCTTATCTTTAAACAATGGAAGATAAATACGTAATTAAATATATAAATTAATAATGAAAAGGGCTTTAATTTTATGGTGAGAATGAAAAGTTTTTGTGCAAATTATGCATGAAAATATTTTTAAAAATTTATTAAAATGAGAAAAGTTTACTATAAATGCATTGATATTACTGAAGATTATTATAATTATAGATTCTTTTCTTTCTTTCTTTCTTTTTTCTTTTTTTAAAAAATTATTTTTGTTCGATAATATTTCCAACAGTTATCCACAACAATAAAAATGTCTAAACTTTATTTTGTTAAAATTTTTATCTTCAAAAATTGTGGGGAAAAAAATCACTGATATCTCTAAAGTACGAATTTGCAAAATTTTTCTAACCTCAAAATTTGCTATTTTCTATGTAATGTGTCAAAGATAGGCAAATTCATAAATACTCTCTTGTTAGAAGAGATGTTGATTAAAAAGCTATTATTCTGGTAAAATATTTTCCATATAAATTATT
Organism: Argiope argentata; assembly: GCA_026289955.1. Classification (NCBI taxonomy): domain Eukaryota; kingdom Metazoa; phylum Arthropoda; class Arachnida; order Araneae; family Araneidae; genus Argiope; species Argiope argentata. Next base: position 2,843,446 of record JAOUZG010051355.1, read on the forward strand.
TACAAGAAAACATTTATTACAAAAATATTTTTTTAATTTCTACCCTTCATTCATTTGAACAAGGCTTTTAAAATTATAAGAGAAGCAAATTTAATTAATAAGTTTTAATAAATTTACTACAGGCATCCTGGCACCCAGGTAGCGTTTCTAACTCGTGATCTGGGCTTCCCGGGTTCGAATCCGGATCATGGCATGGTTGCTCTTCTGTTATCTATTTTTGAGATGTGTGAATGTGCCCTCCCCCCCTTTAAAAAAGATCTGTGTAAGTGAATGTGTAGGTGTGTGTTATCTTCATATGAATTAGAAGTCAGGTTTCTGTCCTCGGGTGCTCAGGGGCCTACACCTTGAAAAGCTACTGCACCCCCTTCCGTTGTAAAGCCGGCACGTCATCATAATCATCAATAAGTTTACTTCATTATTTATTAAATTACTATAAATCTATGTTAAAATAAATTTAATGGGCGCCAAAGCAAAAACCGTTTACAAAGTTGTGTATTGTGGAACATGAAGATGAATAAAGAATTTTAACTTCATATGAAATGTAGAAAAGAGATCATAATAGCCTAGTTTTGGATTCACTAGTTTGAGGCAGGATTCTATCGAATTCGTTTCAGAATACCAAGATTAGAACTTTCGGTAGCTTTAACTCCTCTAAGGGGTGATACACAAAAAAGATGCATGTATTTCCAGAATTATTTATTAGGTCTCCTCTTTGACTTTCGTACCATTAGACACATTTCTTTCATCACACTTCGATTTTAGCGAAATAAGTCGCCTAGTAGATTACAGAGATTTTCCAAGAGCTAACATAATGTAGATTGAAGGCTCATTAATTATGTTATTGTAAAACAGACACCTTTAACTTTTGACGTATAAAATATAAGTGGAATACAGTATTAGATGGCTAACGTATAATGAATTAATTTTTTTTAACGAAATATCATTTAATAGAAGCTTCTCAAAGTCAGAAGCTAATGGGGCAAATAACTAGAAACCAAATGTATGTGCGCTGGAAACAGGGAATAATCACCTTGAAATTTTCTCTTGTGAAAATTACGAACTTAAAGTAATACCATTAACGTCACAAACGCCCCTATTTTTATTTTCAACGGTCCGTAAGTAAGTATTCTAAACTTTTTAGTATATGGTGAAAGCTGTATAAGCCTCTAGCTGAAGTGTCATTTTTGCTGAATGGTCATGTTACTCAGCTACTAACCTTCAGATTGCGAGTTCGGGCCTAGCGCTACCCGCTACCGCCTCCATTATAATGAAGGGGGGAGGAATCGTATGCACATTTTGGGCACTTCTCTCCCATTCTTTTTTTTTCAACTGACTGAAATGAAAATTTAAATGGGAATACAATTTTAGTAACAATATCCCTTTTCGAATTTCTTAAAGCTAAGTTATTACTTTTTTGAGCTATCCCGCTTGCATGAATACGGAAATGCAAACTAACAGATCACCTATTTGACAAATTTTGCTCAATGTTTGACAGGGATATACATTTTATATATATTGTGTATCAAATTTTATTCATGTTCCTCCATACGCATTGAAATTATCATATTTAATTGGTCTCGGATAGATATATTAGATTTTATTCAAAGTTTGGCAGAAATATAAGATCACTAAATTTCATCTGCATAACTGAAAGATTTTTTGAAGCAATTCGAAACATGAAGATTCATTAAAATCTCGAAGTTAATTTTTTTTTGCGATTATAATACTTCCTTTTTTGTATATTCCACGTATGTGAAAGCAAAAATACAATTATATTTAACCCATTCGCTGCCAACTACGAATATACTCGTGGTTGGCAGGGTGTTACTCATTGCCAGCACGAATATACTCGTGATACTTTCAATATATTATAGCGTATAACTTGTCAAAATTTCAAACTTTTTATGGCCACAAACATAAATATACAAATGTAAAAACTTTAAAAAAAGCTACAAGTAAATTGTTTGTACAAAAATTCTACTTCACTTAACCCATTCGCTTCCAAGCCTAAATTGAATGAGGTTATTCCCATTGCCAATCTCGAGTATGCTCGTGTTTGATTTTTAAGCATGTAAATGATTATTAATGACAAAATATGTGTATTTATTTTGAAATAATAAAACTTAGATAAACAATTACACTCAAAATAGAAATGGCAGTTGGAATAACCTCATACAATTTAGGTTTCGCTGTGGATGGGTTAAATAACTGCAGTATGTGAAAAAGCACATTGATAAATAAATGCCTTCTTCCTAATATGGTGCTTTGAATCCCATCTCTTCTCGGACTTTATCTTTACTGGCACAAGTTCATATTTGGCTCTTGCATCGAAAAATACAATTTTTTTATTCCGTGAACATTACTCCCTCGGATTACGTTAAATATTGATCCAAAGTGGAAGTCAATACTTTTCATCTTCCAGTTTTAGCTTTTTTCGCAAACGTAAGTAATTTTTCTCATTAGTCACCTAATGAATTAAAACATCACTGAGGAAATCGAAAGGAAGAAAAAAGTTGCGAACTTTATGCAACGGGTCTCCTGCCGTGCCTTAAATGGCGTTATTCAAAATTTGGTAGAAAGGCCCTTTATTAATGATTGCTAGCTGCAAGAAATTTTCTTCCAATCGAAACACAAATGTAAATCAATTTTTTTCCTAAATACTCTGCAAAAAAGTGTCTTAATCCTTTCTTATATTAGCGTTAATTCTAATTTTTATCTTAGATGACACATAATTGCTTCAAGGTTGAATTAGTCAATTTATTTATTTTCTTTTGTCATGAAACTCTAAATTTTGCTGCTTTTCCAGACTAGGTAAGGTGAACCGTAATTATTCGCACTGAAAACATTTGTATAAAGTGACGGTGATTTAAGGCAATGCAGATACCCCAACTTCACTGAAAGTCGTCTTCAAGTTATAATCACTTTAATTTCAATTATTTAAATAAATGTTGCATTTCATGTCTATTAAGGAAATCAAATAAAGAAGATGTATCTTCGAAATATTGGATATTTACTCACACATTAGAGTCAACTTTCATTCAGCATGTTGAGAGCTATGAAGTTTTTTAAGGTGTGCTCATGGTACTGCGATCCGTACGAAAGAAAGGAAACTTTCGATGACACTCCCAGCATTCAATGTGTTAAAAGAAATGCAGGGAAAAAAAACTGTGAACCTATTTTGAAAAATTATTATAAAAAAATTCACAGCAACTTAGGAGCCCAGCTGCAAAAATATGCTCCAAAATTGGCGCGACATATTATAAAGGCAGACATAACACTTTGTTTGGCATCGTATTTCAATAAGATTCATCACAATGGGCACGAACAATGTTTTGCGTATGATAGTATCTAAGCGTGTTGCGTTCGGATAGCATGTAAAATTCTATTGAAATGCAATTGTGAGAAATTCGCTGGATAGCGGGGTAGTGAAAAATTCTTTTTAATAATTACGTAAATGCATAAAACGATAAACTCGAAACTTTCGCATCTCGTCACAAGATGATAATTTCATAATTTTTCACCAAATTTTTTCGAAAATTTAGATAATTATGGAGCATGATTACAATTTTTAAAGAATGGTTTTGATTCAACTGAATTTGCCAATACTGTGCCATAACTGATAGAAATTTGAAATCATTATTTCTTTTACAAAGTCGTGAAAAATCTGTATTTTTTTCATTTTCTCCTCTAGATGTATATTATAATATGTATAAGTAACTGAGGGAAATTCCAAAAAATCCTTTTGTTTAAATTTACTTTGACCTTTAAATTTTAGGGTATTTGAAAAAACCCGTCGTCCGAACGGTACAGTTGGGTTCTTCTTTTTTCTTATATTTGTTCTTAAATGTAACAGAATTCAAAAGAATTGATTGTTAACGGTCAAATTTCATTTTTTTTGAGTCATAAAATAATAAGGAATTAAACAAATGCATTGAAATACATTAAGGTCTAATGCACTATATATATTTGATACAGAATCAGCTCTATATCATCATGTTACATGGAAGTCAAAAAATTTATTTACTTCTTTGGATTAGATGTAGGCTAATTTTTTAATGTTTATTTCTTATTGAACTGAAATAATATTATTTCTGTTTAGTTATGATGCATTTCTATAAAACTGAATGAATTGATTTAAATCAGTGTATGAGCCTTGGATAGTGAACTTTTCTTATTGTAGGAAATCAATTTTGATTCGTATAGAATGAAATGAAGCACGACTAATGAAATGTGTTTATTTTCAATAAATTAAGAATGGTTAAAAAAGAGGATTCAACAGAAACTTAAAAAATTAATTTCTAAAGAAACGCTACAAGTTTAAGAAATAACTAATTGTGAACAAAATTCTGTATTAAATAAAAAAACAATGTAAGGAGAAGGAGAGCAGTAGGATAACGGAAATAATATATGAAAGTCGTATTCCGCTTTTAAAATTTTTGTATACCCTTCAAATTATCATTCCTTGGCTGATCAAGATTCAGAATTATGAAGTATATTCCCAATAATAAAATATGTGAGTTCAACAAACATTATTGAAAAGTGACGATTGATCATGTGAATTTTTTGAAAAATTATAGAATTGGGATTATGTAACAACGAGGTGTTCTTTTTTTTATTTTTTGTTCTCATATGACATTTGAAAACAAGAATTGGCAACATGTCATTATTTCAACCGCCGGGAACTGCCATTTTAGCATCGTGTGGGGTGCGGTTGAGTGAGCCGGACTGTGTTTTGAAATTATTTTGAAGGTTTTATTATTGCTGAAATGTCTTCCAAAACTAGAAAATCCACAGCGTCTTCGTCGCAGCGAGAAAGTGAAAGATCCTCAGCCGAGAAAATTAGTCCGACGAAAAAATCCACGCCGTTAAGTCCAGCCCGGTTAACAAGGTTGGAGGAGAAGAAACAGCTTCAAAATTTAAACGACCGTTTAGCTGTTTACATTGATAGAGTTCGTTATTTAGAAGGAGAAAATAATCGGTTATCTTCTCAGGTAACCACTGTTGAAGAGAAATACGAAAGGGAAGTTAGAAGTACCAAAGAGTTTTATGAAAGTGAAATAAATAATTTAAGGTCTTCACTTGATAATATTGCCGCCGAAAAGGCTCAGTTAGTATTGGAATTGCAGCATGCACACTCAGACAAAGTAGAATGCCAGAAAAAGTAAGGATTTTTTTGTAATTAATTAAATCGGAAGGTTCTTTACTTCAAATGTAATTAACTTCTTAAAAGTTTTTGTTTTCTTTCAATGTATTAAATGACCTACTTATTTGTTACATAATATTGTATGTTTATAAGTCTATTTACAACCAAAAGCATTTGACATTTAACCTTAGACTAACGCGTTTGTTCACTGATTAGGGATACTTAATCATTTATTTATTGTTTTCACAATTAATATGTATAAATATCTTTAAACAGAAAGTGTTTTGATTATGGTGTTTTTATATCATAATCAAAACACTTTATAATGTTCTTTTATGGAAATGCTACTGATATTGATTGATTGCTTTGTTCAGAAACAAAAGTTTAAACTTATATAATGTGTTGAAGAATTATCTATTTAAAAGTTGTCATAGCATTTTCAAATGGATAAATCAAAAGTACGGCTTCTTAAAATTAGTAGTAACTGATATTTAAAAAAAATAAAATTGGGAAAGATTGCTGAATTTTAATAATAATTATAACTGAGACAGTTTATTTTAATTTTCACTATTGTCTTCATCAGTTTCATTTTATTGTTTTACATTAGCTTATAATTATAGGTAATATTATATGAGGCAAGAGAACATAATGAAGTTGCAAGAAATATATACTTTAAGCTAACATAATAAATATTCATGACTAATTACTGCATTCTACACTTTATTTGGATATTCAATATTAAGAATTATGTGCTGAATCAATTTTAAATGTTAAACCTTCAAGTTTTGGTGACATTGTTTCAATTTTTTGGATTATGTTTGAAATATTAAAAACTGTGATAATTGTTAAGTCTTAGATTTAATTTGCACATATAATAATTTTGATTTTCTTCATTTTTATGATGGTAGACTTTGTTTTATATTTTCCTTCCTTTTTACCTGTTAATGCTAGAGACTCAAAAACTTTTGAATAGTGTAAAGGTGTTTATAATAAATATTACATTTTAGAGTTATATTACCTTATATGTAGCAAATATGTTAAACCTGCCAATCACTTAATTTAGCTTTTGAAAGCAGTGACAGTGTTGCGAGTTTGGTTGCCTTCAAGGCTTGTTACTCTGTCCTATTGTCTGATAAATTAATAGGTTTAATGGGTGCTCAATGGCAGAATAATAAGAGGAAATTATTCTAAAATAGTGCTTGTTTAATATTCAAATTATTTTGTAGTTTATATTAGCATGCCATGTAAAAGTGGTGATTAAACAAATAGATGTTCATATAAAAAAATGAGAAATTATCAACAGTAATATTCCTCTTGGCTGATATTATCATATAGCATAAGTCAGTGTAAATGTTTTTCTAATTCTTTATTCCTGATTGAAAGTGCAGTAAATATTTAATAATAAAGTGATTTCAGAGAGCCAATAATTGATTAGAGGAAATACTATTAAAAGTTATATGATTATTACAAGATTTTACCTTTGAAGAATTTAATTCTATTATTTTATATTCTTCAGTCTGTGGAGTTAGAAAATAACCATTTCTATCCTCATATCTCATTTGGTGGTATTAATTACATGACTTTCTATTACATTTAATATTTACAAAAGTGCATGAAATGTTCAATTTCTAGTTTTCTTTAATTTCTCTAATGGCATAAAGTACCTAGCAGTTTCTAGTCTTATCTTTATTTTTTTTAAATACTCTTTAACATCAATATTTTCTTCTAAATGAAAGAAATATGGTTAAATATTACATTAAAGAAGCATCTGAATTTTAAGTAACATGAAAATGTGTAGTATTAATACATGTTTTAAATATATAAAAGCTTAAGCATCCAAACTGCTCAGAGTATATTAAACTTATGAATGTCTGAGTCTTTTTTTTTTTAAATGATATATGTATTTCTCTTTAGAAAAGATTTAGTGTGGGTTTTGTGATTTCATTTTTTTAAATATATGTAGTGTTATTTAATACTTATATGTCTATTGTGATGTAGATTATCTAAAAAAGAAAAGGAATTGGCTTCTGAAGAAAAGAAATCTCTTAATCTTGAGTCTCGAAATCAAGAACTCCAAAATGAAGTCAATCGTCTTAAGATTGAAAATCAAAGATTGGAAGAGAAGATCAAGGTAATAAAATGAGTACTTTTATTTTTCTACTAATCCTTCTTACTTTTTAAATCATCTTGAATCTAAAAACAGTTAAAAAATTAAATTAAAAATGTTTTTATTTCTTATTTTTCAATTTCTGTATGTGAAGTTTAGATTAAAAACAATAGTTAACTTTAAAAAAAGTCATTGCCACTGCAGTTGTAGCAATTGATTTCTGTTATATCAACGGAAATTATAAAATATGATTGCCATAGCAACATGTAATTTAAAGGAATTATGTACTTTAATTTATAGAATTTAAAACAAAGAAACAATCAAGGAATTTAAAAATCATCAATTAAACTGAAAAAATACAGGGAATTTTAAAATTTTCATTAAAAACCTTAAAAATACAAGGAATTAAAAATTTATATATATTTATATTTAAGAAGATGCTAATCTGTAAATATTGAAGAATAAAAGTGCTTTTAATGTTTTGATTTTGAAGTATTTGGTTCAGTATGAGAGTTGGTATGTGTAAGGTATGACTAGAAAATCAGAAGGCAGAGAATAAAGAAAGTTAAATGCATTGTATCATAGTAAATAATTTTTATGAAAGGAGTGAGGTGATGGAATTAAGAAAAGAGATGATTAGTATAACTAAAAAGGTGACCTTGATTAGTATTTATTTTTAAGTTAGTGTAAATGGGCTTGTATAATGAAAGCAAAAAACTTATTTTGTGTTTTGTTTACTCAAATACTAAATTTTGTGCGACTCTCCGTTAAAAAATGCAAGAGTCTTGCTAAAATCTAGACAATAAAGAAAAAAAAGTTCTCATATACTTAAATTTAAATTTAATTATATAAAATATTCTTTGAAATTTCTACTATTTTCAGTAATATTAAATTACTGCTTCTTTTCTTTGTTTTTCCACTCGTTGAAACTGTAAAGATTTGTTTTCCTTTTAACTAATTCATGAGTGCTACTCGCACATTTTCTTTTAAATTGCATATACACACTGGGAAAACAGAAAAAATTTTAAAATTCTTGGTTCAATGCTGTTGTGTTTATACATACAGATGAACTTTTGATTTTCATGATTACAAGTTATAAAATTAATAAATATAAAATCTGTAAAAGAAAGCATGAATTATAACTAATTAATTATATTATAAATTGTTTTTTCCATTCTGAAATAGAATATACAATGTCCAAATTTACATTAATTCTTATCAGAAAAAATTCGCAGTTAACAAACATTTTACATTTTGATTAAAACTCATGAACAAATTACATTCTTAAAGAATGGTTCCATAGTAAAGGAAAATTGTTAATTTTAGCTTTAAGAACTAATTTTTTATAATTAATTATGAGTTTGTAAAATATGCATCCTGTGCATTGAACTAATACATATAAAAAAAAACATAGTTGAAGTAAATGCAAGTTATGTATTTTTAATAAAACATTAAAACAAATTTATAATTTTTCTCAATAGGATATTTCAATGGAAAATAGATCACTATCAGATTTATTGGACATGGCCAAAAAAGAATCAGATGATAAAACATTGAAGATAACTGATTTACAAAACAGACTTCAAACTTTGAAAGAGGAATTGACTTTCAAAGAAACAATCCATGAAAAGGTATATATATATTATTATTATATTTTCAATCTGTGATTTAACCAAAATAATTTGTCTTTTGATTGTTTATTTTATATTGCTGCATTAAATAATTAAAAGTGAAAACTATAACATTTCATTCATTAAATTTTAATGAAGTAATGTATTAGTACTCTTGTATATGAAGCATAAACTGTCCTTCATTATTATACCTTTTCGCAGTAATGGAAAATGGGTGAAAGCTTCAGAATTATGAATATATATATATAGAAAAACTACAACCTCCCTCTATTTAATCATTTATCTCATCAATGCAGAAAATGAAAGTAATTATAGCATAATTTGTGGGAAGAGGAACAAATCTTGTTTCAGTATGAATACAAAAACAAGGGAATTGCTTCTCATAACAAAAATGATTATAGAAGTTGGTTGTGATGTTAAACTGAGTATTAATGATTAAGAAAAAGTGAATGCAAATTAATAAAGCACAGTTGTAAATGTCTAACATGTTTAGTCTTAATTTGTTTGATCAATAAAATTGTACTGTGTAATTTTTATTAATTTTTTCACATATGTATTTAGATGGTAATACATGTTTTCAAAGAATTTTGTATAATATTCGTTTGAAAATTAAACTGATAATATATTATAATTGCTAATTATTTTTTCAAAATAAGTTAGAGATCTTTAAAAGTATTCTTTACAAAAGTTTTGATATGATTATATAGTAAGAAGTGTTACTGATGACTAGGTAATATTGGAGGTTATGGATTATTATAAGTTTTAATAATTTAGACCCCTTTTTGAAAATGGAAATAAAATAAATAAATAAAATCAAATTATATTAATTTGATTTCTATTCTGTAACATAATAGTTCAAGATAGCAATGCAAGCTTGGCAGATAAAATCTTATTGATGGTTTTATTTTTAGAATTGCCTTTGTATTATTATAATTTTCTTTCAAATCCTTTCAAGCATTAATTGTTTGTTGATTTATCTATTTATGCATGTTAAAATACAATATGTAAACACTGAAACTAATTTGATTAAATTTGGCATAGAGTTGTTTTATTTCTAGAATTATAGATTTATAATATGTTTTGGATCAAATTTATCATAAGTTTGAACATTTGTTAAACTATTTATTCACTACTTATGTATTGGTATGTATATGATCTTAGCATTAAAACGGTAAATGATAAGATGGATGCACCAAAAATTTTAGGATCCATAGGATGAGGAGGAAGATATTTAAATACCTCATTCTTTTTAGGTTCTATAGAGCTTGTTATAAAATGTATTATATTTTGTATGTATGGGAAAAAATGAAAAAGGAAATATCAGTTTTGTAATCAAAATGTTGATACAATAACATATAGATTTTGAGTTCCTTCTGGAATAATTTGCTGTTTGTCATAAACTGCCTAATTTTGGACTTTAAAATTTAAAATCGAATATCTGATGGTAAATAAGTATTATTAACATAACTTATTGATATTTTTACTAAAATATTAATTCACCTTTTTATTATAATTAATGAGTTATAACAAACTTTTACTTAATAAATTTTTAGGAACTCACAGATTCAAGAATATTGAAAACAGTTGAAATTTCTACTATTGATTCCAGTATTCGAGAAGATTATGATCAGAAATTAGCTGACAGTTTGAGAGAACTGCGAGACCAGTATGAATCGCAGATGAAGCTAAATAGTGAAGAAATAGTTTCCATGTATGAAAGAAAGGTATATATATATATTTGTATATAATATAAAAAGGCAAATATGTGAAGTATTTGAATTTACAATTGCTACATTCTTTGAGTCTTCTTAGATTTCTGTAATTTATGCTAATTTCAAACATTTATTTGTAAACAGCATCAAACAATGATAAAAAATTTATTTCAGAAAGTGCATGGTTTATTTATGTACTGCTGTTGTTACTTATGAGTAAAAAAGGATGAATCTCAAAATTTCACTAGAGTGTAATACACTTTTTTTAAAAAAAACAACAAGTACTGTATTTTTTGTGGATTTTATTTAATTTGCTCATTAATGAAAAATTTTTTCCTTCTGTAAAAGCATCTTCATTGTAAGTCTTCATAATGTTAATTTATTAATTAGCTATTCTCCTTTTCTTTTGTTACTCTCCATTCTGATTTAATGCTTTAATTTTAAAAAAATATTATTTAATATTAAAATTAATAAATATTCTTAATATTAAAATAAATTAATACTAAGAATTTTTAAGTTACGAAATATTTTTATGAATCACTTTACATTTTGTCTTCTCAATTGAATGAAATTTAATAAACAATAACAGCCTAGAGCTTCTTTTGCAAATTATTCTTGGAAGATATCGTCTGCTTTCTTAAGAATATTTATACATTAGTATTTTAAATTTGTAAAACTAATTATGTTATTGGGAAGAATTGTCTTTAGTTTTATTAATTTGGGCATCATGGCATAATGTTTTTTTGCAAAATAACTAAAACATCTTTGTTAGCTATTAATCAAGTTAATTACAGTCACATTAATTTTTTAAGGATGATCAATGGCTATTTATTTGGTAAATGCATTGTTTGCTTATTGTAAGCATTGGAATAAATTTGTACTCTTATAAAGCTGTAAAAAATATGTTATCAAGACTTAATTCAAAATTATTAACAAGTTTGCCGGAATGATTTAAGTGTTTATAATTTACTTCTTACTAAGCTAGTGTACGCTTTCTATTACATTCTGTTAAAGCTATTCCTGCAATTTCAAAACTTGCATTTTGTCTGTTTTTGATATCTTGAGTTATAATTTTGCCATAATTATAAATTACAAATAAAGAAGCTGATAAAGTATGACAAATAATGTTTTTATAAGATTAAAAATTATGTAAGGTTAAGGGTGATAATCAAATAATTCAATTAAAATCTATAGTATTTTTATAATTATTTTGCTTTCTGATAATGATTTAATGGTTACAGTTTTAAATCTAAATTTATCTTATTTTATTGAAGTAATATTATCTGATTAAATATTTCTGTAAGTTGGTCCTAAATTTCTTGAGGAAAATTGTGAAAGAAATTTAATATATTTTATCAAATCTTTTGTATGATTTGTTAGAATTTCAACTTTATATAAATTTAATATGCTGTTTAGAACTCAAAAGACGTTTTCTTAATACTTTTGTATTAATTAAAGTATATATTCATTCTATATTTGCAAATGTTATTCTTTTTCTAGCTGTTTGATCTCCAAAAAGAATTAGATCAAAAACTTAAGTCTACTCAAGGAAAAGATGAAGAAGCCAGGACTATTAAAACAAAGGTTGAATATTTATCATCCAAAGTTTCAGAATTGGAAACTCAGGTTTGTAGCATTATAAATAAATTTTTATTAATTTTATTTTTGTTAAATCAAATTTCACACAATTTTATAGAAGTTTTTAAAGTAGGCACCTTTTTTTAAAATAAAACTAGTATTTACTTTATTACTTTTAATTAATAAACAATTGTTTATCTTTTGCAAAATGCAACCTAAGACCTAATTGATTCACACGATGTAAGTATCTTGCACAATTTGATCTTAAAAATTATCTGACTTAGTCATAAATTTTAAAGGAATTTGTCAAAATTTTTTTAGAATGAATCTTTGAAGAATAGAATAAAAGATTTAGAGTCGCTTTTGGAGCAAGAAAGAGAATGGAATCATCTTGCCATGCAGTCTAAGGAAGAGGAATTAAGAGGTTTGAGAGAAGAATCTCAAAAACAACTTGCAGAATATCAAGATCTGTTGGGTATAAAAGTTGCTTTGGATATGGAAATTGCTGCATATCGTAAACTATTAGAAGGAGAAGAAGCCAGGTATGCATAAAATTTAAATTGGCATGAGTTTTTTTAGATAATTAAGAAAAATTTAACAGACTTTAAATAGTTTTGTTTGTCAACTTTATTCTACATATCAATACACTAGCTTAAACTATATTTTGGCAAAAAATTTCTTTGAAATGTATATCTATGGTGGTAATGTCTCATGTTCGAGACCCAATCCCACTGAAGAACTCCATGCAAGTGTTCTGGTGCATGTGAAATCCGTTGGGACTGAAAACATGCTCCCGCTTGTGTGGTGTGGAAGAGTATAGCTTGAATGCCGTCCTTGTCATCTGACTGGGGTTCAAAACTACTTGGTTCATCCCAAAACAAGCATAGCATTGTTTTAAAATGGGATGTTAATATAACTAAATTAAACCAAACTAAACTTTCCTATGAATATTTCGTTTTCTACATTCATAATACTTTTCAAACTTTGGTATGAGCTTTAAAATAGAGAATAAAAACGGAAGAATTTATTTTATTCATTTTTTTTCTCCAAGAATTTTTTTTTGATTATTATTTGCTGTTTTAACTAAACAAACATTTTTTTTAAAAAACTAAGTTTCACTTTTCCTATCTATTGTAATTTAATTTCCTATTTAATTTATTTCTGAATTAAATGTAGTATGAAGTATCTGCAAATATAAAATAAATGGAAATCTTTTGAATTTTGTTACAACTGCTTATATTCCTATCCTATCATTCAACATAAAAATAAACTGTAAAAAAATGTCATTCATTATTTGCATTATTTTATTCTTTGTAAATATTAGTTATGAAAAAAAGTAAAGAAAAATATTGTGATTTTCTTGATTGAATTTTTTATGACTTTTAAATTATTTATTATATTTAGACTTAACATATCTCGAGAGGAATCAACTGGTGGTGAAACTGTTGGGCGCAGTACTCCTGTTCGTCGTACTCCTTTGAGAAGTACAAAAAGAAAGCGTGCTTACTTTGAATCTGGAGAAAAGTCTGTCAGTGATTCTCAGGTTTCAGCTTCTTCAAAAAGCGATGTTGAGGTCCATGATCATGATTCCGAAGGAAAATTTATTAAACTGTACAACAAAGGAAACACAGTAAGTTTATAACTGAGATCTTATTCAAAATTATGAAAATGTCTTGATTGTGAAACAGTTTATAGAGTTATATTTCATTCATAGGAAATTCCACTGGGTGGCTGGCAACTAATTCGGAGAGCTGGGGAACAAGAGACAATTTATAAATTTCACAGAACTACAGTGATAAAGAGTAATTCTTATATTACAGTAAGCCAAATTGCTTTTTTAGTTTAAGAATAATTTCATTGAAAGATCAATACCTAATTTTTTATTTTGTTAAAAGTTAATTTTACAAAGTATGCGATAAATAAGTCTAAATTCTGCTGATTTAGTATGTTTCATATCTATGTAAAAAGCTGCTAATTTTTTTTTTCTTCAGTGGTGATTTATTTCTTGAGCCAGGAATTAAGTTGTTTTTATAGTTAGTGTTTCATTTGGATTAAAATTGTATGTATGCACACACTCACTCTAAAAATGATAAGAAACTTAGTTAAATGAATTTACAATTGTATATTTGTTGCAATTATAGGGATAAATAATCAAATTATAAATTTATTCATATTAATTAGAAATAATGGCAAAAAATATAAAGTAAAAAATAATCCACAGTCCTTACTCAGATGGATAAGATTTTAAAAGTTAAGTAATGTTTCAAATGAATTAATATTTTGTTCATTGATCCTTGGTTTTTATTACCATTTTAAAATGGTTATGTAACTGTTTTTTTTTTTTAAAAAAAAAACACATTTTTCCTATTCCTGCTACATTGCTTTTTTCGATTTATTTTTACTGGAAACAGTATGTTTCTGGATTTTTTTCTTAAGGTGTCTCCATAAATTTTCTATGGGGTTTATATCAGGGCTTGGGGATGGCATGTCAGTGAGGTGAAGATAATTATTTAGGAGTCTGGGATACACTTGATAAACTTTGTTTTGATTATTTCCAAATAAAAGTTTCTGCAGATGCTATTACAAATTTTCTTTAAAATGTTGAGGTATAATTTCTGTTTCACTTTTCCTATCAATTAATTTCAGGGCTCCTAGGCCAACAGCTGAAAATGAGATCCAAATAATTACTGATCTTTACTGTTGCTTTCAAATATTTTATGCTCAGCTCCTTGTTCACTTGTCTCCAGACTTGGGACTTGTCATCAAAACCAAAAATATTGAATTTACTTTCATTAGTGAATAAGACACATTTTCATTAGGAAAAATTCCCATTTTCATCCTTTTTTTGTTAATTTATGTCTTATAGTGTGATTTTTCTTACTTATAAAAGCTTATCTGACTTTTCCATTGAAATCTGTCTTATAGAGTATATATCTCATTGTGATGGACTGCCTCTTCCCTTCCCCAATTCTTTTCTGCAATAATAGCTAGCTTTGGTTCACTAAGGAATGGATTTGCTTTTACTTTTCTAATTACATATCTCACATCTGTACGAATGAAGATTTCATTTTGGTTTATCTAGCTTATTTTTTATATGATTATTGTTGAAATTTTTTATGTCATTAGCCATTGAATCTTTGATAATCTCTGATGTTCCTTGCACAGACTTTCCATCTTCAGCATTCTTAATAACCAATTTTCTTATCTCAAGGCTCATTTAGTGCTTTGCCTTCATATTATGCTTAAATTAATGTTTACTTCCAAAATAAATGAAGATAACACTTTTGAGAAATTCCTCTGAACAACTACAACAATAAACAAAAAGTTGGCAATAATTTCTATCCAGGGTTAGAATTATTTGGCACTTAATTAGGAAATTTCTGAGTTTGACTTATGGATTGACTGTCATAAATTTTAATTTTATATCTAATTTGTTACTATAATTTATGAATGTTTACTATTTGTTTTTGTTTTAAATTTTGCAATAAATTCACTGTTTATAAAATAACTTGACATTCTCACTTTTTGAAAGTATTGCATTTATAATGAATAGATAATTAAATCTTTCAATCAAGAGTGGTAGGCATAGTGTAACTCTTTTTACATCTCGCCTTTGTCAGTTATTTAAATATTGATGATGCTTTGGATATGGTGTTATTTTTTCATCTCATCGTGACATTTTATTAGAAATAATTAAACACTAATAGTTGGTGGCACATTGATATCTTCTTTTCCTCTGGTCACTATATCATTGTTTGTTATCTTTAGATATTTATTTCATTTGATTTTTATTAAAATTGAAAATACAGATTAGTATCAATTATCTTGTATAAAAGAATTTAATATTTTAAAATTAACTTCTTTTTATAACACTTGTTTGCTTTTTAGGTTTGGAGCTCTGATGCAGGTGCTGCACATAATCCTCCAACTGACTTTGTTATGAAAGGGCAGAGGTGGTTTGTTGCTGATAACATGAGTTCTGTTCTCTTAAATAATAACGGAGAAGTAAGTTTTAAAAAAATGTTTATTATGTGATTTTAAATATAAATTCATTCTTTTGAGTCAGTGAATTGAAATTCTTAATAGAGGTTCAAGATTTATTAATGATAATTTAACTTACACTTTTTTTTGGTTTATATATATGTTACACATTAATAAATTATATACATTAATCTGCTTGGAATATAATCTTAAAACTATATTAGCTATTACTTTTCCCTAGGTTAAGGATTCATTTTGATAAAAAGAAGTTTAAAGTTAGAGGACTTGAATAACAAATTATTTGATATAAGATGCCAAAGTTTTAATACCTCTTTAATTCCAAGTACAATTTTAAGTAAATATTTCTACCACTTTGTTTTACTGTAGTTTGTTGGAAATGATTTATTCAATTCATAATTTGAAAAATGACTTTCAGAATGAATGTTAGTAATTATTGTATTTATACATTATAATCATGATAGTTGTACAATATATTACTTATAACTAGCTTTTACCCACAACTTTATATGCTTGGAAAAACATGCAACTAATCTAAAAAAAAATTCTGTTTATAGTGTGTACCTAAAATAAAACAAGACCGCAAATTGTCTTTATTACTTTAAAATCAAGTCAATTTTATATTATTTATTGATTGACATTGAAATAGCTACAGCAGTATTATACACATATTTTTTAAACTTTTATTAAAGTGAAAGCTCAGTTGGCAATAATTACAACACACTGCACTTGTGTGAATTTTCACTTTCAATTGAGGCAACGCAGATAGTGCGAATATTCTACACCAGTTAAGGTAATGCAATGCAGATTAGAAAAATTTAATTTCTTTAATTCTATTTTGTTTTAATTCTAAAGTACTTCAAAATTTATCCAGAAAATTGATTAATTAACAATGTTTAATTTTAATTAATGTTTTATGTGTCAAATATTAAGAAAATTAGCTGAATTAATTGAATTAATCAGTCAAAAAAAGTTAAGCATAACCTCATTAGTGTCAAAAATCACTGTCTTTTTCATTTGGGGACAGTGAGGAAATGAAGATTTTTGTTGAGAAAGTAAGAAAAGTGCCGATTTTACTATTTTCTTAGCAATTTTTCCATTTTTTCTTTCTATAAGCAATTTCCTCATGTCTTAACGAAACTATCTATCTATCTATATCTATCTATCTATCTATCTATCTATATATATATATATAATATAATATAAATTAGCTGAGTTGGTCCTGCTGTTTCCAAGTTTTGCACTTATCATCATATTTGGCGATTCATTTTTATGTATATATATTAGAAACTTCATGTGAATATATTAATAGTGCTGCATTATATGATTGTGTGTACATAAAACTATTTAGTAATAAGAAATACAAATCAAGCTTCCTTTTTTTTCCCCTGCAGGAAATGGCAGTGAGGGAAACTTCAAAGAAATTTCACAAATCATTAGAGCAAAGAGTATTTGATACTACTTCTTATCCGTCTGAATATGCACCTGAAGAAATCTATCATCAACAGGTAATGGAAAAAAAAATGTTTTATTATGTTTGTTCTCCTTATGTTTATTTTTTAGAGGAGGTAAAAATCATTCAAGAGGAAGTGGAGGGGATGTTTTTTATATATAGTGATATGGCTAAGCTTAAAAATTTTTTGTAACTATAACTGAATGAATTACACAAGGTTTTTATCTTACATAAATATTCAATGACTGCTATATATTACTGTTATTTTCCCTTTGCATGCAGATTCTTAGCACATATTCTTAAGCAGTTCTTTGTCAGTCAAATCATCTGTGACATAAATGTTTCTTTTCTGGATACTTTTGTGCTATTTTGAACTTAAATTTTTGTTATTTTACATGGTAGAATGAATTTTATGAAAGTAGATAGGTATTTGCTTTTTCCCATGTTAATATGTTTTGGGGGGTGGGAAGAGATGATTGCTTCATTCAAATATTGATTTTAAATGCCTAGAGTTATATAACTGTAGACTTATCTCTCTTCCAGTGAACTGTTATCTATCAGCTATTCATATCTTGCATATTATTACTTAAGAAAATTGGCTTATTAATTTGTTCACATTCTGCTGTCTTTTGAATCTTGCATTATTTTAGAAATTTTTCTGATAAATCATTGCCTATTGATTCATCTGATGCAAAAGATTAATCAATGGGTAATAATTATTAATACAAGTGCAAGCAGTTTTCTTTTGGAATAGTTTTCATGAAATTATAGTCATTACTTTATTTATATCAGCATTAGAGCTGATAATTTTGTCTAGCTTAATATATAACATCAACCCTTTTTAATAGAATTGTAAAATAGATTTTTCAGTAATAATAATAAAAAGGAAAGTAGATTTTAGAAATTATTTGATATGCAAGTTATTCTCATTATTCATATTAGACTTTTGCATTGTTAGAAATATTTTGTAATATAAATGTTATCTTAATTTGTAATATGTGTTCCTAAATTTGATAGGCATATTTCTATTATAACCAAATAGAAATAATTGTTCATATATCACACCTAGTTTTTGAATACTTGTTAATCACTTATTTAAATATTTGGTCTTTATTTTAAGTGGCTTTTATTAAAAATATATTATATAAATGTTTTATGCAAATGTAATGGATTTTCTTTAATTAAGTCTTGGAAACTCGTATGGATCAAGCAGGGCAATTTAATAACAAGGATGATTGTCTTTAAAATAAAATTTGATGTAGTGGAATGCTCTATATTCGTTATACTCACAGAGAAGGATATCTTTCTCTGTGGTTATACTAATCTTGCAGTATGCTGAATCATATCAGATTAATGTGTAAAAGATAAAGAAAGAATTACTTTGATTTTTTTAAACAGCTTTTAATATAATGTAAACCTTTATCCATTAAAATATGTATTTATTCTTTATTGTTGCCCATTAGCTAATTCCTGAGCAAATAGAAAAGTATATATGGTCTCAATTATGGAAAATAAATGCTTTAATTATAATTAAAAACATTCTCTCAAAATTAGTCTTTTTTTTTTAGTGCAGTCTTTAGATCTGTAATCACATTTTCAAAATATAACAAAAGTTAAATCAAACAATAAACAAACAAAAATTCTTATAACAAAAACATAAACAACAAAATAATCAAAAATTCTTATGCAACTAAAATTGCTTGATTTACAGAACTCAGAATTACTATTTTAGATTAGAATTTTGCAACTTTTGGCCCGCGAAAGAAATTTCAAGACATTATTTAGAAATTGAAATTAAGCATTACTCTATTTTTCCTTAAAATTAGTGTATGGCCTCCGTTTAGGTTAAGAATCTATAACTTAGACAATTTTATTCAGGGAATATTGGGGGGTTTTTTGTTCCATGTTTTTAGAATTATTCAATCTTTTATTAAATGTGACTGATTAGGTAGGAAAGTATAAAGTTAGATTTCGTGACTATTTGAGGAATATATTTTAATTAAATAAGATATAATTCTTGTCACTTAAAGCATATGATTAATAGAATTATACATATCTCTATAGCTACTGGGCCATCATAAGGGTAGACATTGTGTATATGCAATTGGGAAGGGAAAAAATGAATTTCACAATATTTTAATAACTTTTATGGCTGTCCTGTCACTTTCCTTGCCCACCCCCTTTGTGGAATATTATTTTCATTCTTCATCAATAAACATTAGAGTTATAATTTAGTTTTTATCTTTAGAATATATATACAATATATGCTTCTTCATTTTGAGGCAGAGTACATTTTATTTATACATGATCTTTCCAATTTCTTTAAGTGTTTTATAAATTTTAAAATCTCTTGTTTTTGATTAACATTTATTTTCAAATGTTTTTGTAACTAATATTGCATTGTGAAAACAAAAATTTTTAATTCTGTGTCTTCATTCAATTATATCCTTCATTTTAGCAAATCAAGGAAGTTGAAATTTATTCACCTCCTTAGGGTTAAATTTATTTTAAAATGATTTAAAATCAAATATTAATTATTAATAGATATTGATGAGTTGTAATAATATTACATAAAAAATTGAAAATACTTCCCTTTATATATGGTAAATGAAGTATTCTCTGCTTTTTTTTCAACAGTCATATTTTGATGTGACTCCCTGTCTTGGAAAATTATAGCTTTTAATTTCCATATATTTTAGTTCAGAATAATGAAATGAAATTCAATCTCAAATTTACGTAATACAAATATATATTATACTGATTTTTACACTGCCTAATAACGATTCAATTTTTTTAGGGCGACTTCAAAGAGAGGTGCTGCATTATGTAGACAAAAAAAGAAAAAATTGTTTTCATCAAGAGTCAAACTATTAACTTTTAAAAATATTTTTAGATTTTTTGAATAATTGTCATGGAGATTTCATTGTTTTAATACAGTGCAATCATAGAATCTTTTAACAAATCAAGAATTATTCTGTAATTCTTTATACCAGTTTTCACTGCCTACTTATTTGTATTTTATTGAATTCTTTTTTGTATTCTGTGTTTGATTTCCTTTTATGTAATTATAAAGTAATAAGTTTTTGTGTCAATATATAAGTATAATTCTTTTGAAAATATTCAGTGCAGTATTGATTTTAAAATTAAGAAAATCAATTTATTATCTACTGCTGGAATTTTGTTTAGATTCATTAATCTATGATTTTTTTAATTGGTATAATTCTAATGAAGAATTCTGAAGTTTTATTCCTTAACATACTTTTTATTCATATCAACATGAATTGTTATGCACTCTTATAACTATAAAATTCATTAAGTATTGAGTACAATTCATCTTCATCACTCACTGTAATTATTATCATAAAAAAAGTACATAAATAAGAAAAATCATTTTTGTACGATTTTAACTTTATTTTTTATCTTATGCTTTTTCTTTTTGTATGTTTATCATAGATTTTATCTTGGCAGATAAATCTTGCTTTTTTTTTGTATTCTAAAGATGCTTTAGGAATTCGTTAAAACTTAAAATTGTCAGAAGTAAAATAATTTTGAAACTTTGCTACTTGCATTATAATTGTATCACTTTCGTTTCTGAACTTAACAGAAACTAATTTTATTTTATGCTTGTCTTTTTTTTGTATTAATGTGCCATTATCAATCATTATATTTGGAATAAAAATCTTTGTTTATAAATTGAGTACTTTTCTTAAAACACACATTAGTTTCAACTGCATGTTAAAATTCTGATTTTCACAAAACTGAGAAGAATAAGATTTTCTTACAATGCAACAGTTGTTTTATGAAACATTGATGGTTAGGAATTGAGCCTTGTGATATTAAAGTTTAATTTTCCCCCCTACTCAATAATATATTTTTTAATTTTGAAACATCATTCATGAATATAATAATGGATTGACACAGCAGTAAGATGGTTTTAGATAAACATATTTTAGTAGATACTACTGTAAAATTTCAATTATTTAGTATAAAGAGATGTTATAATAAAACACTTCATATCAAATGATGATCTATACCAATTAAAATTAATTTGTATAGTCAATAAGTACAAGGTTATGATGCTTTCTAAATATTTCAGTAAATGGTATTTTATAGACATCACTGTCAAAAATAAAGGAGAATGATCATTGGCACACCAGAAATTAGGATGTTTCTCAAATCTACCAGATTTGGCAAATATATATTTTGAAAGATAAAAATATGTACTTGCATTTTTTTTTAAATTTAAAAATTAGCCTAGATTTAAACATTTTATTTTCTTATGTCAGCAAAAACTAAAATAAGATTCTATTTATTATCTCCAAAGTTTATCTGAGGAATAAAGATGTTTCAACATTTTGAAGTACTATTAGGATGTGGATGTATTATTTGGACAGTTACATTTTTAATAACACTTGCCTTGGGATTTCATTCCATTAGGAAACCTGCTTTAATATTCATCTGAATCTAATATTTAACCCTTTGTTGATAGATTAGTACAACTTTCCAACTGTATTCAACTGTTGTAATATCTTTTTCCTTTTGTATTGTACCCTCTGAGTTAAGGATTTTAGAACACAGTTTAGATTACAGTTGATATTACTAAGTTTTGAGAGCCAGATTTTAGTGGATTTTTTTCATTGGGCACGAATATGCTTAATTTTAATTACAAGTAGCACTTGACTGGAAAGATATTTTCTCCCATCCTTAAATTTTATATTTGAAGTCTATGTGTGTGGGGCGAGGGAACACTTTCAGAACAAAATTGGTAGAAAATATAACTTTTTTTAGATAAACAATTTGTAGCTATCAAAACAAAATTTTGTGACGTCAACAGATAAATAAATGTAAATGGAGATAGCTGTAATGTCAGATAATCGAATTTGTACTCTGTGTGTTCCTACCATTTGAATAAGCTCTTAGCTTTAATATTATTTATGAAAAATTTACCGAATTTCAGAATTATAATCTGAAAAAAATTATGAAAGTTACACATTTCTGATCTACACCATGTACAAATATTAACTGTTTGAGTGTGGCGAAGTGTTATTGCGCTTCACTTGCTGTAAAGGTAAGTATTCTGCACTCAAACGGTTAAAATAAGCTTATTCTAGTCTACTGAAAAATTATTAAATACTCAAATCATTCTGGATAAGTCAGCAATTTTAAAGATTTCTCCATTTTAATATAAATTATCTACCTGTAAATTCAATCTAAATAATAATATTATACTGAAAACTCTAGAAAGATCTTTGGTTACTGAAAAATAATCTTATAGCAAAAAGTGATGTATACATAGAGATAATTTCAGAGATTTAAATCTTCAGAAATAAAGGAAGCTTTTCATTGTAATATTGCAAATTCCATTTACACCAATATATAAGCATTAATGTACAAGACATTCTTAACACTCGCATGCAAGATTCTACCTATTAAAAGTTTTTATATGGCTCACCTTGAGAAATAGGTTATTTTAAAGCTTTGAGTATTATCATTCATTTTCATTAATATTCTGTGAATAATGCTCGGGAAAAGTCTTGTACATTGTTAGAATCATCAAGGAGTATGAATTAAGAATATTCTACATATATTTGTTGAGACAGTGTCCTGCAAAGATTTTAAATAGTATATGCATAACATAGAAAAAAAGTTTAAACGAATAGTAAGTTTTAAAAACTTTATTCAAAATTGAGAATTATTATTATTAACAATAACAATCAAATATAGTAATGAATGTGTCAAAGAAGAAAAATTGGAATAATTAGATGGCCAGAGCAGTGGAAAAAAATCATTTGAATTTCACTGGGAAATAAATTACTGATATGGGATGAATAGTAAGAAACAAAATATAGGAGAGAAGAATAAGTATAATCGGAAATTCAATGTAGTTTATTTTAAACTATTACTGAAGGCACCTAACATTCAGTATAATATTGTTACAAGCGAGCGAGCGGCACGAAAACTCGCCAAAGATGACAACGTTTGGCGAAGAGCCTAGCGCCAGCTTGATTGGTTTGGCGAAAGGAATAGTCTAGTAGCCGCTAGATTGTGCGAGTTGTTTTGAGATTCAGCGCACGCGCTTTTTCGGCTATATAAGGACGAGTAGTCGGCGTGAGTTAGTTGAGAGTTTGCTCTGAAATAAAAAGCGTCTCGCTGGACTAAAGGATTTGTGAGCTGTGTTTGCGTTTGCTGTTAACGCTGTGTTATTGAGCTCGCTGTGATTAACTGTTGCTGTGCTATACGATAGCTGTTTTGTAGTCTGTTTTTATCGTGCGTAAGACTTGAATTTACGCTGTAATTGACTGTTGGCTGCTGAATTGTACTTATCTAAAATTTTTACTTTATCAATTATCCTGTAAATAGCTGTAAATAAATTTGTTTGTGCTGTCCTCATACAAAGTCCATTCAATCCGAACCCGCTACGCTAAAAACGTAACAATATATTCTATTAAAATATTAGCAAAAGACAAGCTAGTTAAAACTGTAGTCATATAGAGAAAAGATGCATTTAAATTAATATTATTTCTTATCATTACTTTAATTTACTTCAGTAATATCCGAAACAAGCTAATAGTTGAATTTCAGCAGTGATATTTGACATGGAGAAAAAATAACAAGGTTGTCAGCATTCAATAATTTTTTTTAAAGTGCTACTAAATGCAAACATGATCAAAATATTATACGGATTTTCATATCTTTACAAAATTTGCCCTTCAGACATTGGAACATAGAAAACTGTCCCAAAAACTTTTTTGTATAATGGCTGGAAAAGAGAAAGTTATTCTTTTTACATTCAGGCATCATCATTTTATGGAAAGTCTGAAGTATAGATGGAATCAAGAATAAATAAATTGATAGGTAATGTATCAAATCGAATTTCATTTAATGAGCAATAAAATATACTTAAAAAATTAACAGCTTATAACAGAATTAGTGAAAACAAATATTAACTTAGATTACTCAATTTTTTATAACACTGGATAACAGCATAATCTCCTTTAAATCTCCAGTTCTGAGATATTTTATTTAATTTTTCACATGTCCCAGATTTAAGTCCAACAACAACATCTGCTTTAATAGTACGAAGAGTAACCAAGGAAGAAGGCAAGAAACCATTTAGAGCTTCTTCAAATGATGTAGTTTCATCCCACTGTCGGTCTCCAGTTAATTTTCTGTAATTTAAATCGCCTTTGAATATAATAAGATCACTTTCACTCAATTTTTTATATAAAAGTGGATCAGCACTCTCCATTTCACTGAAATCATGTGGATATGTCCAAAATGGTTCATTAAGTATCTCCCATTTGCCAGAGGTAATTTTATTCATACATTCTTCACTAAACTTGACTAAATTTTCATGATTACTTTTCAACAAAATATCAAGTAACCAATATATGTCCTTTTCTAGAGTATCAGATACAAACCAGGGCATCATTTTTACATGAAGTCTGATTCTCTTCACAAGTTTTGCAGCTTGAAGAAAATATAACAAGCACAAATCACAAAATAATTCAAAACCTGCATTGTCTAATACAATGTCAATGAGAACATCTTTAGAAGATTTATTAGAATCTCGTAATATTTGCCATAAACTCTTTGTATCATCTACAATAATGTTCTTCCTAAGTTCTTCTAAATGGTTTAATGGACTACTATTTTTAGAATCCAATTTTCCACTTGAAATAGATAAATCCCACTTGTTACTCCACAATGAAACCTATAAAATAAACACTAGTGAGATAAAACATTTGTAAATACTTGCGAAGAAAAAAAATATAACAATATTTTCAAAAACCTGATAGCAAAAGCTAATTTTAAGCCAGATCTTTTTTTCCCTGTCCAAAATTAATGCTAAATATTATTATAATAACAAAAAATCTAACATGCATGGTAAAAATTTATGCCAATTTTTATTAAAAGAATTCCATATTATCTCTCTATATAGTTTATTAACAGCATAACTTGTTTTTTAAATTAGCATTTGATTTGAGTATTAAAGATTTTTGTCATTTATTCAAAAACAAAGTAGCTAAAAGAAAATTTTATAATTTTTTATGGTAAAAAATTTTAAAATAAAAAACTGCTTTTATTTATATAAAAATTTTATATTGTACTATGAATTATTCTGCAGAAGAGAGAAATTGATGATAAGATGAAAAAATCTTACCTCTAAATATCTTCTGAAGAAATGAAATATATCAGTTTTACCATTTGAGTTCTCCAACTCTACAATTGTTTCATTTAGAGAAGAACAAAGGAAAGATGCTGCATCAATTGCAGATATAAAAGAATCCTCTTTTTGTTTATGAAAAGGATCAAATTCTTTCAGTGAAGTGCTGAAAATACACAAAGAATATTTAAATACTGTAATATACTTAACTATACTGTATTATACTAAATTAATATCAAAACTTTCATACTTATTTGAAGATTTTTTCATTATATGATTAAAATACAAAATGTCCAGCAACATATTTCAAACAAAACTGCCTCAAGAAAATGCAAAAATAATAATTCAATTTTTAATACAAAATCAAACCAATTATAATCTACTGCACAACAGTTATTAGAGATTTAGCTAGGAAATCATAGAAATATATAGATTTTTGGAATAGAATTTAATTTATATCCTAGCATTATTTAAATATATTTTATAGCTTATCAAATATAATAAATATCAAAATTTGACTTTATAGGAAAAAAATAAACATAACCAACAGTTCTTAAGATATAATTTTTATCCTTGCAGCTTATGCTTCGTTTTCTATATTTGGTTGACATAATTTTAATGAATTATTTAGATATATACAATGGTTTATTTTACAATAACAGAAAAGGAAGTAAGGAGAAGGGGGGGGGGAGTCAGATGAACATTTTTCTCAAAAATTTGCATATGCTTGAAATGGTACATGAACTCTTGACTATGGGTCTATACAAAATCAAAATTTCAGGATATCTATAATATTTCTACACAGAGAAGATATGAATGCTATTTCAAATATATATTACTTGAATTGCAGAGAAAATGCTTAATTCTAAAGATAATATTTTTTATTCTATTTTGGGCACGATAAAAAAATTGCAAGTACTTATTAACTAAGGGGAAAAAATCATTAGGAATGTCTCAGATTAAAAAAACAACAACCTACATTTCAATGTTATTTTTTCTTTTCATTTTTTAAATATAAATTATTTTAATCCTGTAATTTTAAATTCTTCTCATTGAAAAATGAGATATTGCACTGTATTTATTCATTGCAAAATAAATAGAAATTATTTGCAATTATTTCAAAATTTATAAAATAATTATAATATTTTTTTCATTATTAAGAATAATTCAAAACATATTATTTTACAAAATTAAATTTTTAATTCACACCTAAGTTGGAAAGCCTGTTTAATTCTTCTATAAAAGTAACATTCTGAATATAACCAGGATGAATCAAACCAAGTTGGTGGTAATCCATAGATATCTTCATGTTGTTTTAAATATCCATTCCACACTGTAACATCAGAGCTATCACAGACAAGAGGTTTAATATTTTTATTTGTAACCATTTCATTTTGAAGTGCAGATAATCTCCCAATAACTTCTTTCACTTCTTCTTTTACAGTCTAAAATAATAATTATACACAAAAGTTAAAAAAGTTATTTATTATATACATAGAACAGAAATTATTTTCCTAAGTACATAGAGCTATTGTTTTTTTTTTTAAATTACATAAAAGAACTTTTTTCATATGATATATATAATGTTAAAATCACATGCAGATTAAAAATAAAAATTCTAACCTCTCCATATGATTCAGCTATATTATTTTTATTTTGACACAAAAAATCCACGACTTTGACTAGAATAACTGGTAACCTGTCTTTAATTGTTAAATATGCAAAACTCCTGAAAAAGAAGCACATAAATATTGAAATGAATAATTATAAACATTTATCAAAAACAAAATAAATGATTAGAAATAAACATATATTATTATTTACTTAAATAAAAATTTGTTGTCTTTCAATTAGATTAAAAACAGATTTTCTGTACACTTAAATAAAACTAACTCAATTAGCAATTATTAAAAATAGGTATATTCAAAAGAAGAGATTAAAAAATATTCTCTTCTCTAATGTACAAACATGTACAATCAGTTATGTTTAATTCTTTTTATAATAAATATATACTAGTTTAAGACCTTTTAGTGTATTCTATAAGGAATATATTCAAACACAAATATGAGCAATGAAAAAATATTGACAGCAATGAGAACTATATCATAGAAATTTTTTAGCATGAATTTTGTGACATTTTTAAATATAAAATGAAAAGTAATTCATCAAAATCTTATTCAATTATTACATTTAAATAAAGTGAAAACAAGTATTATTTGTCTAAGTTAACTATTCTTACCAGAAAGTGGAATATTACAATGAACATATTTTGCTGTTTGCATAAGCTGTTTTCAAAATACATGTATCTAGCCTGTATGGTCATATTAAAATACATAAAATAAAGCTATAAATAGAAAAACTTTGTAAAGAGAGTTGGAACATGCAATTATAATGATATAAGAACAAAAAAAAAAAAGTACTACAATCGAAACTGAAATGTTCATATAATTAGCAAAAAATCAAAAGAAACTCCTCATGTACTTTCTCTCTCTCTTTTTTTTTATTATTATTTATCTGGTTTTCCTTTAAGATTCAAATAATCAACGGCATTAAGAGTTCAAATTTTGAAGAAATCGGTTCATAAACAAAGACTAAAATTACCCTTTATATTTTCCCGAATAATGATCAGGGATCAAATTATTTTGAAATAATTGCCCAGACATTTCACCTTTGCAAGAATGGCACACAAGTTGACGTCCGTAAAATATTTTTATTTACATTTCCATAGGACGTGTGTATAAACTGAAACGAATATATAAATAAAAGAAGTATATCTTATTTACATTTAATTTCATGATCCTTTTTATGATATCAAAGATTAAGAATCTTGTCACTAGGGTATACTTGCATGCTCTGGAGGATTGACTATTTCTTTACAATAATTTAGAAAGCGACTTTAAAGGAGAAACCAGTGCAATAATGAGAATATTAAAAATTAAATCCTTAAAGCTTTAAAAAACTTTTAAATTATATTCATGCTTATATTTATCTCTGTAAACGTCAAAATAATTGCAGAAACCTGAAGAGTAATTTATTTTTCAAAATATGGCAACATTGTCTTAAATACGAAGCTAAACGAAATCGCTATCTGAGGAATTTGAATATTATGAAATTTGGTTTTTATTAAATTCTCTTTCTTGAATTGAATTTTAAAATTTGAAGAGTAACATCCCTGCTTAAATGATTTTATTTGTGTTGATTTGAGTATATTTATTGTTAAATTTAACTTGTCTTTGACATATCAGTTAATGGACTAAGCATTTGAACTTACTTCTTTTGCGAAATGTTTCTTTTAAAACAGGGTAAGGTAATAATTTTTAAAAATGAATTTGATTAAAGAAATCTAAAGAGTATCCTTGAAATTTATTAAAAATTATGCATTGATAAATGGTAATTTATCATGAGAAAAATGTAGTGTTTATGGTTAATCAAGATTGAATCTAACTGTATTAAAAAATTTTCTTGCGCAACAAGCATCATATGTGGTGCATTTTTTTGAACTTAAAATTGCATATCTTTCTTATAGAAATTTGTAATTGCAAACAATCTTTTAAAAAGGATGAGTTGCTTTTGTTATGACAAATTCTTTCACCTGTTGTTCAGTTCAGATTATATATTTATTTATTAAAAAGGAAAAGTGTATTTTTATCATTATTTCTTATTTAAAAACATAATAAGTATCGATAGGTTTTCAAAAATTTTATTTTCGGGGAAAGGGGATGTATCGGAAATTTTTAAAAGAAGAGAGTCCAGTTTTTTCCCCCTGAGTAAGTTTTCCGCTTTGAACAGTGTTGGAAAATAATGCATTTTTTTGCAATCGATTCATATTTTCTAACCTGTTTTTAAGATTATATTGTGACAGAAATAATAATTTGTGGAACATGTAACACATTGGCTAAGTTTGAAATGGATCTGATCTGAACACTTGTAACAATTATATTAATAAACTAATTTTCAAGGAACATATATGTAAAATTTACGAGATAAAATTGTATAAGTTTATTGTAATTGTTAATTGAATCCTTTAATAACACAGTGGCAAGAATATTTAGTTTTTTATATTTACATTTGTTTAATAGTTCTATTCAATGTTTTTATTATATGAAGGTAATTTTGGTATGGTGAAATAAGCATTTATATATAATAATAACAATATTTATAAATGGATAACAAAAATATAAATTGTTGTATACTTGAGAATATTTATAATATATATATACATAAACTTAGATGAATTTTGTGGAGTTATGCAATAAAAGCCGTGCATTTATTATCTGCTACTTATATAATTTCAATCCTTATTTTAGAAGTTGGCACAAACTGTAAATGTAAAATGCTTATTTATTTTAATTTTAAGTTATGACTGGTATAATTATTATATGAACATAGACACTTATTTGAGAATTAATTATATTTTATTTAATCAATTTGTAAATTTTATTCCTTTTATTCCTCCAGTTTGCATTTAATAGATTGATTTTTAATGAGGGAAAATGAGAATTATGAATTCTAGTCAATGGATATTGCTTAATGTCCTCTTATAGTATTGTCTTATTATCTGATAACTGTCTCATTAACAGTGATTCTGATTTAATTAAAGCTCTTTAGTTGAAAAATGCTCATTATTAATTTTACAAGGATTAATTTATCTGAATATGTAGTGAATATTTCTATTTATTCATAATATGTAGTTTGTAGTTAAGTAAAGCTTGTGGTACTTGAAACTTTTTTTTTTCCCATCTTGAATAGAATTTTATATTTCAATTAGGTACTTTTCCGTTAGCTGGGCAGCAGTGAAAAATCGGCAAAGAAATTGGCAGAAAAGTACCTTTAATTATATTAAAACAATTTAAAGAAAGGGCTAAATCCTATTGAAGTGTGTTTGAAATTTAAATGGATAGCAACTAGAGATAAATATTTTATGTAGCAGATACAGAGCATATATATGAAAATATAAGATTTTCTTTTTTAGCATAGTTTTCTTATAATATATTTAATTTTCTCTAAGCTAGGTTATTCAATATATATCTACAATACTGATCTCAAAATGCTGCATAATTAAATTAAAGCTTGGCATTGAGTATTAATAAAAATATTCTGTTTGTTTTATACTTGTTTTTCAAGATTTTTATTTTTTATTTATAATCCTCAATTTTGCTGAATAACATAATGCATCAATAATTTATTTATATGTTATTACAAAATAAAAAGAAAGCTGTTTCTTTTCTTTTCATTATTTCTCCTAATTTCAGTTTCATAAAACCATTTCGAGTTTTTGCTTTTTTTAATTTTAAGATTAGTTATGGAGTTTAATTCCATATTTGAGTTATATTTTTAATTTTCCAGGCTCATCAGAACAGATGAATTTCGGTACCTGATCTTAAATTGATTTGTTTTAAAGATTTTAAAATGCCCTGATTGTTCAAAATCTGCAAAAGTTTTTAAAATCAGAAAAATTTAAATTCAGGTAAATAAATTTTTTTGTTTTCAATATTATCATTTGAAGATTTCAATTTTAAAATATAATGACATTTTCTTTATCTTTTACTATCTTATAATAAGAATAATTCATTCTTGATTCCTATTCTTAATGTGAAGCATATCTTAAGGGAAATTTTTCCCCCTTCAGAATTTATGTAAAATAAGATGGTGGGTTTTAACCTTTTGATGCATAGTGGTTTCATATTGAAACTACTACTTTCTGAAAATTATTTCTAAATTCATGGTTTTTGATTGAAACGAAAGGCTCTAAAATAACATTCTAACCTTAATAATTGCTTATAAATGTCAGCTCTTCATCAATTAAATTTCTTGCTTAATATCCCTTGTATGCACACACACACACACAAAAAAAAGTCATTAGTAAAGGTTTTTTTTAGTACTTTCAATGTAATTTTTTTTTCATCTTGCAAAAAAAAAAAAAAAAAAAAAATTCAAACTTTTTCACAAAGTTGTATGAAGGCTGTGTACAACTTAACAATTTTATTGGTACTTTTCCTTTATCCTGGCGCCAGCAAAAAATTGTCAAAGAAATTTGGCAGTATGTTAGGTACTTACATATTAAGCCGTCGATCATTTTTGCCAAATCAAAAAACTATCGCCAATAGATTCCCTATGCGACAAAATTGGTTTGCCACGAATTCAAAAGCATTAAAGAATTTTGGCTACCAAAATAAAATTGGGTGTTGCCGGATCAATGGTCTAATATGAAAAATAATGTAGTAGTACTGTTGCCTACATTATTTTTCAATTTTTGGATGGTGGCCAGCTAACAAAAAATTATCTTTTATTCAAATCAAGTGATAAAAGAAACTCTTCACATATATCTTTTTAGGTGGTTTCTGAGACTTACAACCGTAGACCTATGGCATGAAATTCTCTGCTACTTAATCATTTTATGAAGCTTTCTCTGACTTTTAGTCAAGTGACTGATAATTTATGGGATTTTTTCAATGAGTTTTATGGGTGAGAAATGTGATATTTGAGTACGGTTTGTGCAAATAGGATGGTTGAAATTTTCAGTTGTGTTCTTGTATTAGCGGGCAACTACGATATGGGGATGTTAAATATATTTTCTAATAGTATAATTTTCTTAAATTTTAAATGGTTAATTTAAACAGTATGTTTCTTCATAACTTGATTATAGTGTTGATTATATTTGAAGTCTAAATACCTTATAAAAAAACTCGACATTGTTAGCTTTATTTGATGATTATTTGTTATGTATGTATATATAAATTTTGTATAATTGTAGAAGTAGTTTTTATTGATAATATTGTATATATTTAATATTTACCTTAATAAATAATGAATAATTATTACAAAATGAATTTAAAAGTATTAATTATTCAGAAGAACAATTTGTTTGTGAATAGTGGTACTTCAGTGAAATCACTGCCATCCTTGTGGTGCAGTCCACTATAAATTTTGTTAAAACTATTTTCTCTTTCCTTAGATCCTAAGCATGTAAATTACATCATTTTTAAAAATTCAGAAAATTTATATTTGTGTTATTCAAATAGTTAAACAAAATTAATTTTTTCCACCCAGAATTCATGTAAAATAAGACAGTTTGTTTAATTTGGAGAAATATAGTTTTATTTATATTATTATATTGTATTATATTAGATTTATAAAAATTATCATTTTAAGTAAAGTTTGATTGCAATGATTTAAAACTTTATTATTTTTCATCTTAAATTTATAAAGGTTTGAAATGAAAAATTTTATTGAACGTAATTTTTTTTTAATGACTAGAAAGATTTTTTGTGCATAGTATATGCTTTATAATTGCTGCACTTTTTTCTGAATGTTCAAACTTGACAAAATTGTAACACTTTCTGAAGATTTCTACTAATTTAATTGCAGTTTTATAAAAACAAATTATTTATATTTCTTTCTTAATTTTTTAATAAAAATTTGAATAAGAAAGTTTCATGAAAAAATGCCGCTTGTTTTTTTTCCCCCGATTTTTTTTTTAATACCTTATGAGAAATAGCTTATTATGTGTTAGATTGATAAAATCTTGTATTTTTTGTTTTGGATATGTAGAAGATAAAGAGTTTTAAGGAAAATTATTTTGTAGTTAAAATCTGAAGATATTTTTAAAATCCATAGGTCAATTTGAGCAGAGGTGTTTATAATCAATATTAGGAGTTTGCATTTCTTACTTTACTCCATTATCAACTTCTAAGAATTGCATTGTGATTCTTTTGGAATCATTAATAATTGATCCTATCTTTATTCATTTGCTTGCTATTTAGTCTTGTATTTCTATTAGTAATAAGATTTTATAAATACATTACTGGAAATAAATTTAAATTATTTTAATTTCATAAACTATGAACATTTATTTTTCATCATTTATGAAAAACTAAATTATCTTTTAAAATGTTCAGTTATGATATATATATATATATATATATATATATATATATATATATATATATATAGGG
>JAOUZG010051355.1:2877290-2898399 GCA_026289955.1 Argiope argentata
TATATATATATGAGATGGTAGAAAGCAAAAATATATCATTCTTAGAAACAAAGCTATTCTACTATTAAAGAATCAAAAAATCTACTTTTTCCTAATTTTGAAAAGTTTTACTTTATCAAAATAGCACAGCAAAATGTTAATATCAAAATAATCACTAATTGTGAATATTGGTGGGATTTATTTATTTATTCAATTTTAATGAACTACATCTTATTACAGAAAGATGTATTAATTTAAATTATGCTTGTTAAAGCATTCTGTAATAATTGGTATACAAGATTGATGATGCTCTTGTGCTTTAGAAATTTTGCTTTGTCTACAAAAAAAAAAGTTCTTAGAAAAGTTTTGCCTTAAGCTTGCTACTAGTATATAATCAATCTGAATATGCAAGTGTTGCCAAATGGCAAATTAAAAATTCAGTTTAATTTCTGTATCCACATTAGTTTTATATAGTTTTCAATATTTTGGATAAGTAAAGTGTATTTTTATCTTTTATGGAAGCCTGGTAAGATAGACTTTATTTTTTTCACTCTACTTTTTAAATACAGTATTTTTATTCTGATTTTTTTTTTTTTTCAGATTGAAAATGGCTGTTGCTGAACAGTGTAAAGAAATTGAATTGGGTATAAAACATATGTTAAAGATAAAAGGTCATAATGATGAATCAAATGAGGCTACTGATAAAAATTTAAATTCAAATTATACTCCTGGCATTGAACCACATGGAACAATCGACAAAAAATCCAATTCAAACCATAATCCTTTTTCTGTAGATGGCAGGTGTTTTGTCTCAGATATTGAAAAATTGTCCTTATTTCCACAAAATCCGTCTTTCACAGAAAGGACATCTGTAGATAACTCGGTAGATATTACCAGTGCTAGTGATTTAATTGATTTAAATGTCTTGAAGGATTTTGCTGCAAGGCATATAATAACATCAGATACAGACATGGTGCTCAACAGTAATGATACTAAATTACCTCATCCTGATTTAGAAGATGATTATAGTCTTGAAATAAAAAATGGTGAGCAGCCAAACATTTTAAATTTCCTGAATACTGTTGCAAAAGAAATTGAAAGTTCTCCCCATTTTTTAAGTATGCCTGAAAATCCCTTGCCACAAATGCCGGAAAGCTCTCAAGAACTCATGGTGGGCCAGTCATTTAATAGTGATAAAACATTTGTTGATTCCAAACCAAAAGATGGAAATGATATGAAAAGTGCCTCCAAAAAGAAAAGGCTTAGCAAGCGCCAAGTAAAGGAGTTGAAGATGAAAGAGAGGATGGATGGTTTGTATGGAAAGAAATCTGAAACATTAAAAAAGCAAGAGATTAATGAAAACGGCCCTGATAAAAGTCCTGTTAAATCAAATGGTTAGTGATAACTTTATTAGTTTATTTTAATGTTAAATATCTTGGTAAGCAAATAAATAATTTAAACAGTGCATAGGAAATTTTCATTCTGGTTCTTTCCAAAAAGAGGAACAATACTCAGCTAAGAATGCGTATGAGCCTTCTTTCCTCAGCCAACTGAAAAATTTCTCATATAAAGGTAATAAGTAAGAAATCCAAGATATTAAATAATTGTAGTATAGATTTTATTGAAGTTTCACAACAACTTAAAAAAATGTAAATTAAAAATTGGTTTTAAATATAGAAAAAGGTACTTTATGTTAGCCGGGCACAAGCAAAAAAATTGCCAAATAATGTAAAATGAATGCTACCAAATAATTCTGCCAAATGAAATTGGGTGAAAGATCCCTAAATTATGTAGAATTCCATTGACTGTTTTGTCATTTGCTTTCCTTAGTGACTTGGCTCACGATTCCAATTATGACTTGGTTCATAATTTGAGACATTTGCACTCGGTGAATGGGAAAAGTTCTGAGAAAAATTTTTGTCTTTTAATTTTGTGAAAATATAAAATTTCAAAGAAATGTTTTCTGATGTTATGTAAATATTCAATTAAAAAATATAAACTATTTTCATGGATAAACTAATAATATATAAACTAAGAATATCTAGTAACCATTTAGATAAATGCTAGATGGCTCATATCTCTCTTAATTTTGATCTAGGTAACTAAAATTTGGCTAAATTGAGTAAGAACTATGGAAATGTTGGACATTTAAATATTTTTGTACTAAATGACTACTTGTTAGTTTTCCCATTTAATTTGATTAACTAATTTATAATACATTACATTTGAATTAATTGGGACAAAGGTTAAAAAAGGAAACATTTTCTTGTAAAAGCTTGGTTTTTAATCTATATACTTTAAGTAGACTAATAAGTCTCTATGTTAGTACTAGAGTTACCTTCTCTGTAAAAGGGCCTGTGTGCAAAAAACTATTTAGACCCTTTTCGAAAAAGAAAAAATTGCAGGCAGTATATATAGTACTATTTCATTACTATTTATTGCATGTTTTATTTTTAATTACTTTAGAAAAATTAAATTTTTTTTTGCAATTTTTTTCAATAGTTATTACATTTCAGCATTTTGAATGCAATCCTGATTAAAGACAATTCTTTTTTAATTTTTGAATGAGCTAAAATATTAGCAATTGCTATGGTTAGTGGCAACATAAAGAAAAATTGTAACACTGTTTATAGATTTTGAAATAACTTATAATTATTTGTTCCGCAATGTGTCTTGTGCTTTATTTACATTTCTTTCATTCTGTAGCATACCAATTTTTTCGATTAGATTTTCATCTTCATTCTGTTATAAAACTGGTAACAGTTTTCTAATTTGTGTTTTTAAAAATTTTTCTTCCAATAATTATTAGGCATACTTTTAAATCTATTGACTATCTGCACAAAAGCAGTATATATTACTGAGTTAAATTCCGGTATCAAGTTTTCTATAATTTCATCTTTTGCTATTTCAGAATATAATCTTTTTCTTTTTTGAATTCATTTTTTATAAAAATGCTCTGAAATATTAAAATTGTGATAAAAAAATTGAAAAAAAAAATGAATATAACTTGAATTAAAATAAATTGAATAAAAAATTTACTTTGTCAAAAAAGGTGTTAATTTTTTAAGAATTTAAAGTATGATTTCCGTTTTTTGTGATTGAATTAAAAGCTGAATTAAGAATAACTTATCAATTATAAAACTTGGCCATAAAAGTGATATTTAGTGTGTCCCTTGCTGCACCAAGGATGCCAAGTTGCCAATAAAGATGGTGGACTAAGTAAACAAACACTTCTGTGAAATAGTTATGTTATCATTTTCTGCACTATGATTATGAGTTTTTACTGATAAATACTATTTTTTTTCACACCGGTGCAGCCGGTCTGTTGGGATCAGATCAAAAGTTAGAGCATTCAATGCCTTCAAAATCTGTAAAAGGCAACGGGCAGAATTTTTCAATTAAAAAAAAAACATTATTGCACTTCTCTAGTAACGAGAGCAGAAACATAGTAGCTTTGCTAGCATATTGAACATAAGGGCTGCATGGATAACAGAAACAGTACATAATCAAAAGATGAGAAAGAAGCAATCATACCATTCGCCATACACAATTTCAAACAAGCATCCTTTCAACTTCATCAAATCTTCAAAAATATATATATTCCACTAACCCTTCATCCATTCTGCAGATAAAGAATTCTATTAGTCTGACTTTTAAAGTAAGAATTTAGATGATTTTATAAAATATGAATCCAGACAATTTTTTTAAAGCACATATTGACAATTAAACATTGGAAAAGAATAGATTTTTTGTTCTTGTTGACATTAAAAATAAAATTACAGTGTTTTAATTGTAAACCCCCCCTTTAATTATAATAAAGAGCAGGATAAAAATTGTAATAAATATTTATTATTATTTCTTATTTAACATTTTTCATAAAATAGTCGTAGTTCATGTTCAACTCGACCATTGTTAGAAGTAGTAAACGAAACAGCATTAGGGTTGCTAGGAGAGCATTCCGTTGGGTTTCCATATTGGCGACAAACTCGGGTGGCACACTAATCTTCACTTTAACCTACTTGTCTATAAATCTGAATCATTTATTTTCATTTGATCATATTTGCTACTGCTATTTCATCACTATTTTCTGATTTGATCATATTTGTACACACAATTCTTCAAAAAATTTCAACTTCTATATTTTCATTGAAAGAGTGAACAGTTTGTGTGGAACTTTCTTCTTCAGTAAGAGTTTGAATTGTAACTTTCGAAGTCAAAGCAATAATTGTCTGAATGTTTTCATAGATTAGAAAACAGATCTACTTGTGATTTCTTGAAATTTAATTTTATCCTTTTCTGTTTCAGCTAATTTTCTTTTTTTGACATCAAGAGTAATATTTCTTTGACATGAACATGATTAAACTAACAGTATTAGAATTTAGTTGTTTGAATCAAAATACTATATGCAATATAACCATAAATAAGGTAACTGATGGAAATTTATACACAACTTATCAATTGTTCTAATCACATTTCTTCTCTTCTTTCCAATTATTCAGAACAATAGCTCATTGTGTTGGAGGCCCCTGTGCATCTCATCTGTTGCCCTCTCAGATGGCCATCCCTGATTAGTTTAAAGTATGTCCCTCTTTAGCAGAAATGACCTCTTCAATACTTCTGAGCATTGACTCCACTAGTTTAGTGCATATGTTCTTGACTTCATCATCATGCAGCTACATCCTTTTTATTTATTCTGTTGTCATGCGAATCACCTTAACTAAATGATTCTTGATTTCCCATCGAGCTCTCGATGGGATTTAGGTCTGATGAATTACAGAACAGAACACCATCTCAATCCCTATATCCATAACCATTCTCATTACTGAATGGTTTGCAGGAATTTTATTAAATACCATATCTTTTCATATATGCATACATTTTATTTTCCTGTATAAAATTCTAAATGAATTCTGATGTGTTACAAGGCACCAAGTCAATTGAAAAGTTCCATCAAGTACGATTGCCATGAATAGGGCAATTCTATTATGTAATAATTCTATTTATATAGCAGAAGTTATCAACAAGAAGAACTAAGCTTCTAGTGCTATTTGTTATGACCCCCCCCCAACACCCACATCTATTTAAAAAGGTGTTTTACAATCTGTTAGATATGATCTGGAGGCAGTTATACCTCAGCTATAGTCCAACTAGGTTTATATATCTGCAAAAAAGAAAAAAAAAGTTTCATTTTTGAAAATCACTTTCCAACTGCTAAGAATCCATGATTTTTATTTTTTAGCCTGTGCTAAGTATTTTTTCATCTTTCTCTGAATTATAAATTGATTTTTCCTTGGTCTTATTGCCTTAGGACAAACTTCCAGAAACTTTTTTTGTTAGGTGCTCATTTCAATATCCTAATCCAATAAATCTCTCTGAAGGTCTTTGCTTTTTTAAAAAATTATTATTATTTATTTTGCTATTTTATTTAAGAAATTCGCCAGTTTTTAGATTAGTTTCCATTTGCATTCACATTTTCTTTTTGGTAATGATCAATATCTTAATATGTTCTTAAAATCCTCGAAATACTTTTTTTCTCTACACAAACTGCTGTAACAACATCTCTCACAGTTATAGAAGTGTGTTCATTAAGAGCAATTATTTAAGTATTCTTTCTTGGTGTAATATCCATCTTTGAACTAACAAAAGCAACACATGTTTTATGGAATACAATATGATAATTACCAACTGTTATGTTGAAAAGCTTCAAAACTACTAGTGCATTAATGCAACTAAACTACTGGTACGATATATAAAAACCAATCAAACAAGTAAATTATAGTCAAGGCTGATCCGTTGCACTACCTTTAGGCAGATATAATTAATTTGAGATGGTTTGGGCCATCACTGGTAATCACTTACCAATTCATTGAAGAAAATTTTTTGTCTTAATTAATTTGAAGAGTATAATAGTTATATTATGATTTTTTTTTATTGTAAATGTTTTTGAATTGGTATGCAATTTTAATAGTGTATACTTTCTGAAAATAAAATTATCTTCCCTTTATTTTATCTGTATTTGTATATTTCTTGTTTTATAATAGTATATTCTTATATCAAATTGCTCTGC
Source organism: Argiope argentata (assembly GCA_026289955.1). Taxonomy (NCBI): domain Eukaryota; kingdom Metazoa; phylum Arthropoda; class Arachnida; order Araneae; family Araneidae; genus Argiope; species Argiope argentata. The sequence continues at coordinate 2,883,337 of JAOUZG010051355.1, forward strand.
TATTTAACGATTTGAAACCTACATAATGCTTTTTATGAGTAAGTTTTATGTAAAAAATTAATTGGATAGTAAGGAAATCATTTTATGTACATTTCTCTTATAGATGTTAAAACAATTGAAAAGAAACCTGGTGAACTTTCTGATCAATTTCCGGATATCAAATTAAAGAAGAATACCTTTGCGTCAGTAACTAAGGAATACTCACTGATAGTTCAAGATGTATGTAAATAACTTATATATAGATATGAAGTCTGCTTAAAGAAAATTGTTTTTCCAATTGTTAAATGTGTGCTTGTCATTTTCTCTACAGTCCGATTATCTTTTGCTTTACTTATAGTAAATAGTAAAAGTAACTTTAAACAGATTTAAAGAAATTCTTATAAAATTAAATATTGCATTTTTTTTGTTTGAAACTTTTAAAATTATATTGATGGAATATCTTTATTTATTCAATTGATATTTTAGTGATATTTTTATTCAAATTGATATCATATCACTTTTAATTTTCTTAATTATCTAAAGATTGAAATTTTAAAAAAGTTAAGAACTGTGGCTGCATAAAATTGTTTTGAAAAGAAAAAAAAATCAATTATTGTTCTACCCTAATTGTTGATTTGTATCAATGAAAATTAAAAATTTTGAATTATGTGAATTAATAACATCTGCTTTCTATGTAATTATTACATCATAAATTATCTATTTTGGCAAATCTTAAAAAGATTTCATGCCATGCTTGTCAAAATCACATTGACTATCCAAAGATTTGCCAAAAGTCTGCAATAAAAATTGTAAAGATTATCATAATTAGATAAAAATCAATTTCAGGAACTCAACTTTTGTGATCTTTCTCTGCATTAAAATTGAGCCTCTATTTTATTATATTCAATTAAAATTAGCTATATGGAATTTGTATATGATTATTATTTGTCTGCATTGTCGTATGAAATGTTTCTTCACTTAAATTTACAAATATTTAAGTGGTAATATAAGTAATAAAATTTACTGCTATTTTGCAGTGGTAAGAATTTTTTTAAAAAATAGTTTTGATTTTTGTTTTTTCAATCTGGCAACCACATATCATATTCATTTGTAAAAACTTATGTTTAAGTATTTTACAAAGTTTGTTATTAAAATTATTTTTGTTATTGTTTATATGTTTTACATTTTTCAGTTATTGAAAAGAAAAAAAAAATTTACTTTGCAGAACTAAATAATGCTACTGTATTTTTCTATTATAAATGCATATGTTGAAGCTGCTATCAAATTCTTTGTTTGAGCCAACTGATATAATTCTGTTTTCTATGTAGACGTCTTTAAAATTTCTCTGTCATATCTGTAATCACGGTGCAGAAAAAGAAGAGAATATTAAAAAGCACCTTTCTTCAAAAGCCCACATGTCACTTAAATTGGTAATTATTGTTCTTTTTAAGTTTATCATTTTTTTGTATTTTTTAATTTATCTAATCGAGCCTATTATTTTTAGAAGTTAATTAATAATAGTAAAAATAGACATGCATAATTTAGAACATCTTTATACTAGAAGTTGATTATAATTTCTAAATAAGATTACTTTAAGCATTAATGATTGTATTTTGTTCAACTGTTCCAGCTCTTTTTTGATGATTACTTTATTTTTAAGAAAAGATCCACATAAAAATCTGTATACAGCTTTTATCTTGTGTGAACATGATGTTGTTTTGGTTTGGGGTTTTAAAATGCATAGTCAACAAATTCGCTATTTATTGCTTTTGAGGCATTAATTTTTCGCTTTTAGTGTTGTTAGGAAATAATGCAGAACTAAAGTTACAACTTGATTTCGAAATTGTTCATTCTATGAATTCTTATAAATTACCTTAATTTAAGTCATTAACCAATTTAAACAGGTTTGAAAAAAATTATGAGCCTATCAGATTACACATGTGTAGATATTTAGAAAAAAGCGCATATCATATTTATTTAAAGATTCATATAGGGATTAATAGAGAAATTTTGTTTCAAGTCCTTTTAAACTGTTTGCTGACTTAAATTAAGTAACATAAATAATGTCTTAAAAATAATAATGTTCCCACATAATAACTTTAAGTTTGGGAGCATATATTTCATCATTTCTATTCCTACTATTAGTTGCCACTCTCCCTATATTTATATATTTATATACCTTGTTTAAGTTTTGAATTGCTAATAAAATGCTTTTCATTCATCCGCAGTTCGAGTAAATTTTTTAAAACTTCTGGATGACATTTGATGTCAATTCAGTTTTTTCAAATATAATTATTTTCTTATTAATGAATTAAATACTAATTTTCTTTCCAAAAATCTTCGCTTCTCCAATGCCAAATAAGTAACAAATTCAGTTTGCTTTTTCCCTGTGCTATTGAAGTTAGACTTAACATAATTTAGGCCGATTATTTCAAGTGATTCTGTTTATTTTCTTAATGTTTGATGCAATTAAAACTGAACATTGTTGATTAATCATTTTTTTGGATTTGTTTTGAAGTAGTTTTAAATTAAAATAATACAGAATAAGGAAAAATTTTAAATGAATTCTGCTCCGTAAAAAGGGTTTGTGTTCCAATTTTTTTCCAATTTAATAACTGTAATTTTGGATAGTTTGCTTATTTTAAATATCTTTTTAATATGCATTTTTTTAAAAAGATATTTTAATGACATTTGACCTGTTTTTCTATGCAAATATTTAAAATAATATTTAGAAAATTAATATTACTTCCCAATTACTTTTATCAAAGTAATTTTAACACAGTTGAAAAAAATTAAGAATTTTTTTAAAAAATAAAAATAAAAGAAATCTGTACTTTATATGAGTTGGATTTTTATGGACTAAGTAGTTGAATACTACAACTTTAACATTAGAAATAAAATTATGCAGATTGAAATTGCTTAAACAAATTAAAAAATATATGTACTTAAAACTAAAAATACATATTTCATTTCAGTATTAGATAACTAAAGAAAGCAATTTTTTATCTTAATTTTTAATTGCTGGCAAAGATGCATGAAATGATAGAATCGTGACACACATTTGAATGTCATCATAACAATAAAAGTGATATTAATGACTTAATTAGTAAAAACTTAATTACAATGGAGGGAGAAAAAGGCTTTGAAGGGAAATTGATGTAATCCAAAAGTTAATTTACAAAAAATTAGATAGTGTGAAAATTATTTTGTGTTATATTATTTTTGGGATACATAACTGCAAATTTTATTGTGTGATTTTAATTTACTTTCATTTAAATTAAATTTTGGCTTTAAAAATTTGACAGTGATCTTTCTTTTGCTTTGAAGAGTATGTCTTAAATTTTCATCATAATTTGCCAAAAACTGTAGATGTGAATGAAAGGCACACAAATATTTTTCTGTATACAGTTTGTCTAATTTGTTTTACCTCATTCTTATGAATAGATTAACAATCATTGTTAAATGACCAGAGTCACTTTAACTATCACTAAACATGACTCTTAATCATTCAACTGATGATCTATATGTGTATATAAATCTATTATTATTATTATTAGATCTATTTATTTTATTACCATGAAGACTATTTCTAGAAATATTTTTTGTGTTAATTTAAGCTGTTTTCTTATATATAACTTAATGTTCATTATTCTCCCTCCAAGAAAATTAATTTAAATATTAAATTATGATGTACTTCAAACCCATGTCTTAATATCAGTGTACCTTTTTTGTTCATTATGCATATGAATGATTAAATGGAATCATTACCATAACATAATTAAAACATGATTGCATTATGCCTTGGTAATCTATATTCTAATTGACATGTTACTGAAACTTCATTTTTCTTCCTCTTCATGTAATCTATATAGATATTATTTAAAATCCTTTTTTCTTTGTTTCATCAATGGAAGAAATTCACAAGTTCACAATTTTTTGTCACTTCAAATTATACAATAAATAAATAAAAATAAACAAAATTGATAGTATTCAAGAAAAACTTGTGTCTGTAAAATTAGTGCCGTTAAGATTATTTTTCAAAAGTTTTGTGTTACTATATTTTTGGGAATTATCTTGAAAAAGACAAACATCTCATTTGATTTTTAATTGTATTTTAAAGAAAAACATTTTTTATTTTCATATTCTTTTCTTCCAAAAGTATATTTGGGCAAAATTTGGTCGCTGTTGGTCTTATGGTCTGACTCTTAAAATACCAAAAAGCTTATTTGTAAATCTTTACCTGCAGTTTTTCCTTAATTTATTCAACTTTTATTTTGTATTTTCATATTTTTTAAAAAAATTCTTGTTTTAATGAATAAATGATGTATCTGAAGAAATATCTTTATACTCAATAGCAAAGTGATTTGGATATGTTATTACCTTTTCTACCTGATCCATTACCCTGTCAAGTAGAGGCCTTAAATGACTTATTGATAGATATAGCTGCAAAATTTGGTTTGAAAAAAGAAGATACAGAAGTCAGAAATTCAATGTGCTTAAAATTGAATCAATTTATTCATCCCCATTTACCAAGTAAGTACAATAATTTTTTTTGTGTATAAAATTATTAAATCTTTTTTGCTTAAAAAGTAGGAATTCAAAACATTAATTTCAAAATTTATTATTTATTGATTTTGTAATTCTGTTAATGTGTAATCAATAATTTTCCATTTCAATTCACAAATATTTTGATCTTGTAATATTTCATTTAATGTTTAAGGTCGAACCTATTAATTTCTGTTTTTAAGAGTCAGCCATTAAATTTATAAATACCAGTAGATAATGTTGTGTACTGAGAGAAGTGTTTTATATTCTAAAAAAATTTCATTATATTTTTTAACTGTTAATGTCAAATCTATTTAAAAATAACTAGGATGCTTCTCTATTTTTTATACATAAAAATTTATCAGATTATTCTTATTTTTCTGTATGGATGGTTGTGAGTAAAAAAAAAAAGAGGTTGTATGAGATAAATTTATAAAATTTTATGTTAATCATTGAGTAAGAGAGTGGAATTTGTTATAAAATGATAGAAATATGTGACATGTATGCTTTTTTGATACAGTATTATAAACTAACAAGAAATTAAAAAAAGAGAATGTATTTGTATTTTCTTAAATTTGCTCATATATGTAAATTAATAGTTAAAACAGCATTTTTTGTTATGTAATTTAAATATAAAATAAAATTTTAAAATAATTTAAAATTAATGTTTTAATTTGTTATTAAAGTAACCATATTCAGACCCCTCTAGAATTGGTTTTGTTTTTTGAATCTGGATCATACTTGGTACATATATTATGCAGATCATGGGAAAAAATATCTTCAAAAAATAATTAAAAAAAAATTCACCACCTGGGAGGATTGGTAGAGCTTTAAGGACAAAAATCTGTCAAAATCATTAAAATTTACTCAGTAACAAAATCTGTTCATTGTGGACTCTGTTGATAATTACATATTTAAAGCACATCATAGCATGTTTCATATTAGCTTGAATAAATTCTTGCCGGATTTAAGCAACATGCTGTGTAATACTGGTATTCATTTAATCCTTCATGAACATGGTCTTATAAGAATCACCCCATTAAAAAAAAATCGCTGGAATTTAAGTGGGTGAGTGAGGAATCCAGGAATCTTGAAAAGCTCAAGACATTAAATGGTTTTTGCCAAATTTAGCTTGAAGCTGTTCTTTGACTTGGTATCCAATGTGGGATGTTGCTCCATTTTGCATGAAGATAATGGTCTGCAAACTTTGCCATTCCTTTAAATTTGGAATACTTGCTGTTGGAGAAGTTAATTGTAACATGCACTCTCAACAGGACATTTTAAGACCTTGAGGATTGAGAGTTAAAATTAGTTTAAGGTTAAAATCAGAGTAAATTTACAACTATCAATCGCATAATCAGACTACAGTGGTTGTTGGCGCAGGATATAAAGAGGTGAAGCCTTCCTTATATGGCAATTTTGGTTATTCGTAGTACCATCTAATGAAAAATTTCTTATCTGACCCTAAAATTTGCCAAGTTCACAAATTTTCATATTCCATTCTCACCAAAATCAGCAGGCAGATTCATAGTGGGTGTGGAGGTCTTGAGGTTGCAGCATTTGCTCTACACGAATCTTGTATGGATACCATTTTAAAATGGATTGCAGAATTCTTTGTGTCATCGACCACAGAATTGCCAACTCACAAAACACTTACTGAGCAATTACTTAAGAATAGCTGGAGAAGTAAAGTCTCTGTCAACTACAGTAATGACCTTTATGAAAGTTTCATTCACAAACAGTTTCTGCTCATTTCCTGAAAATATACCCAAAACCCCAGTCTCTGTAAATTTCTTAATCAACTTTAAACCATTCTTCGAACGAGACCTTTTAGCAAGGCCTTTAAACTATGATGTTCACGCTATGCAGCTAAGCTATTGCTGTCATTTTATAAAAACCGTTTTACTAACAAAGGTTTTAGTACTTAAAAATTATATCAAAATAAATAAAAAAGGGAGTTTTATATTTGCAATTTTAATTTATCAGTGCATGCATAAAAACTGCAAAATGTTCATATGCAAATAGTAAGAACTGTGGTGTGCATATGTGATAAATTTATTGTTTACATCTGATTTCAAACAGCGATTCAAATCTCATTGTACCAACAAAAAAAAAAAAAAAAGGAAATCCAACTTCAAAACGATCACCTGTGTTTTGTCTATGGGCATATCATATTTTTACCTTTGTTATAGTCTAAATATTTTCAAATTTGTTCTGTAAAAAATTGTTTTGTTGATATTTTTGAAAATTCTGGAACATATTTTTATATTTATTTCATGTTTGGTAAAATGACCATGTCATATCAGATGGAGGCTAGACTTTAAGCTTAAAGCTAATTTTTTTCTTGGATTTTAGGCCACGAGCAATGCCGTGTGTATACTGCGAGTATATTTTATGTACATAATTATAATATATATACTGGATGCAATCAACAAATAATATTATATTTTCTCCTTTTTTTAAATATTTCGTAGTTTCAGTTGTATTTAAATTTACTTTTTTTTAAAGCTTGCTCTTTGAGTCTGGTTGGATCCTCTATGTCTGGTTTTGGACTGAAGCATAGTGAAGTTGACTTTGCCTTACTAGTTCCTGATGAAGAAAATATTCCAGATTGTTTAGAAAATTTGTATAATCTGTTGCTATCAGGTAAATACTAATTAAGAAATTCCTAAATTAAAGAAAATTATTTAAATAGTTAACATGAATAACAATAAAAATATGTTTGTAACTGTTCGATATCAGATAATTTAAAATTAGATCCTGTATACTTGTCTAATAACATACTATTTAAGAGTATTAATCATAAAATATTGAGTTAAAGAATGAAATCAACTGATTTTTTAAAAAAATTTCAAATATAGAATTTACTTTTATTAGTGTTATAGGCTAAAACATTACAGTATTTAAAAGTCAGCAGCCTTTGGTTTTTTAAAAATGTTTTTATGCCTTTGACCTGTATTTATTAAAATCTAAATTTTTGATCTCTGCATGGAATCCTGAAAAGTCATCTTGAAAATATCAAAATTTTTATCATCTAAATTTTTTAATTGAAAATAATGTTTAAATAATTAGTGTTACAGAAGATGTTTTAAATGGAAAATAAATTATATCTTTCAAAAATGAACTGAGATGTAGACTTTTGTAAAATTAAAAATGTTTTTAAAAGCTGTGATTTTTTAATATTTTTTTAAGCTAAAATGTTAAGGGAAATTTCAAAGAAAAAGTCAAAACATGATTAAAATTGGCATAAACAAAGGTTGATTATGAGACTGCAAATATATATATATATATATACTTTTTTTTTTAATTAACAGGAGTTATAAGGATAAATGTTTGATATTTCAGCAGATTTAGATATCGAACTCTTCCTAGAGTAGAACTGAGCTATGAATCTTGCTTACTTTTTAAGAATTTATAAATTTTACAAAGATTTTTTAAATTTATTTACTTACCATTACCCAATTTTTTAAGCTATTGATTCTTTTTACAGATAAGGCATATGATAAAGTTGAAAGTGATTTTAAGAAGAAAAGACCTAGTATCAAATATATTGACGTTGAAACAACTTTACCTTGTCATGTCCTTATTGAAAGTGGCTCAGCTGTAAGATTAGCAAAGCTATTCTCTTTTTATTTCCAATTAGATGAGCGTGTTCCAACATTAGGAATAACTTTGCGTTATTGGGCAAATGTAAGTTTTTTTTTTTTGTATTTAATACATTAAGATTTTTTTAAAAAAGCAACATTGTATTCTTAACGATTTTAAAAGTTGATATCAAGATACTAAAGATCACAAAATTCTGCAAAATAAATGTTCATAATTTTATAAGTCACCTGGATCTAAAAGATTGAAGTTTTGTTATTGACATTCATTTGAGTGAATAACAAGAATGCTGTCTTAAAATCCTAAACTTTTACATGATACTTTTGAAAATAATCTCAAGTAGTTAAAATGTTAACCCCTTCAGGACCAGCACTTGGAAAATGAAGCGTTTTCAGCTACCAAATGCTCTGAAATGGAACACCCACCTCCTGCTCATATAGTTTATCCCAATTAAACTTATTTTTTTTGAAAAAGACATATACAATTTTTATCTTAAAATAATTATTTCAATTTTACAAATAGATTAGAATATTGGGTAATAATTATAAGGTATTCTTTGACATGCTGTGTTTAGTAAAAATTCAAATATTTAATAAATTTATGATTCGAAATATACTTCTACTTTTTGGTTATAATATTATATCTGGATAATCATATTCATATTCACTATATCATATTGTACCACTTTGAGAAATAATGGAAAGCTGGGTAGCCATTTCGAGATTCCGGCAAGCTTTTAGATGAGAGTACAATCATCAAAAGTCAATGCAAATTATGGTTTGCCTGTTTCAAATCTGGTGACACTAGTTTGGAAGGTAAACCAGGAAGAGATTGACTATTGGATTTCAACAATCAGGTACTTGCATTACTGCTTTCCATCAATTCTCAGTGGTATGGTATAATGTGACAAGTATGATAATTGACATGCCTTTTTATAACATTAAGGTAGATTAATATTTTCATTCATAAATTTATAAGGTATAGCACATTTTTATTAAAATGTAGCACGTCAAAGAAACTGATAATTTTCATGAATATAAAAACTATAGCATTAACAGAAATGAATGAAACAAGCAAAGCATTCAGCCTGTAACTATACCTATGAAAACAAATGTTATATGCTGGAAAATTAAGTTATAAAAGTACACTTGTATAATATTTCCCTCTCCCCCACCCCATACAGCAATCAGCTGAATGTAGTTTTTCAATATTTTCCTGACAAAAAGGAAAAGGAAGAAAGGAAAATTAAAAAATAAATAGAAAATTTAAAAATGACGAACACTTTAAATTACACCCGCACAAAGAACAGAGAAACCATTGCCTATTTCTGAGGGTTAAATGCCATGCAATTTAATTTTGATTTAACTTTTATGTATTTTTTGCACCATGGAAGCAAAATAAAACTGAACAAAAATGTTACAAAATACTTAGTTAATAGTTAAGCCTGCATAGCAAAGCTGAAACACCAAACAATAAATATACTCCCAGATAAATCAATAAGCATTTCATCCTTTTCCCACTAAGTCAAAACATAAACGAATACCCTGAGCGAAATAAGGCATGGCCCTTTAAATGCTCAAATTGCTTTAAAGAATCTGAGCATGTGGAGTTGTTTTCATGTTTAAATACCCTAGATTTTAAAAAAAAGTAAATAAAACCTTGGTTCAGAAATCACATATTGAAGATCAATATTGTGAAATTTGCTTCAAAATTATAACTTCAATTGGCATCAAGTGTAGATTTAAAATTTAAATAAAGCATTCTGAATAGAAACCTCACCAATGTGATCATGAACTGGTTGAGACGGAAAGGCTTATCTCATAGGATACTATGGAACATGAAGGCTGAATCGCAAGATCACAAATATGTGATCATGGTTCCGAACATACTTAAAATGTCTGCAAATTGGATGATATGCTGATATTTTTTTTCTTTGCATAATTCTTCATATGATATGGTTCAATATTTTTTTAATAATGTATACACACATGCAGTGCTTTATTTCTTGTAATCAAATCATGAAAGTTTACTTTTTAAAGAAAAATCTCCATTTGCATCATGTCTTATCTCCTGTACCATTTATTGCTTAAGACAAGAAACCATTTATTGTTTAAGGCAAGAAACATTGTAAAGTGAATGCTAGATAATATATTAGATAATATATAAAGATTCATTTATTCAGGAGTTGCCATAACTTTAATGGAATTATGAATTAATGTTTACATGTTTTTCATAATGTCTGTGAAAAAATTAAATAAGTGTATAAAATAATACATTTATTTATTGATAGATTAAGAATTATATATAAATAATGCATAGTTATTTAAGTTAATTTAATTTCTGTAATTTAATATATTATGGTAATTTAATTATATAATTTCTTATCATTAGATTAAGAAATTATATAATTAAATAATTACTTTGGAATCATTTTTTGTTTTATTTACAAAAATATATATTTTAAAATATTTTCTTTTCAGCTTTGTGAGATAGACCAACAGAACTATGGAACACTTCCATCATGCAGTTTTCCTTTATTCTTGATACATTTCTTGCAACAAGTGCAGCCTCCTGTTTTACCTGTCTTACATGAGGTGATTTTTTGTTCATACATTACCTATTTCAAGAAAATAAATAGTTGTATTTTATTTTCTTTTTTACTGAATTATAAATAATTACAATTCAGCACTCTCCTAAAGAGTTACTAAATTGGCACATAACTTATTGAAAAAATGGATTTTATTAATAAAACAAGGATGGAAGTCATACATTTTATTTGTATGTTGTCATGCAGAAAATATTGCATATTAATTTCAATAATTTATGTAAGAATTTTAAGTAGTTTTCACTGGTTTATTTCTTGAAAATCATATTTCAAGTTTGAAAATCAATCTCAAAAAGATTCTCTATTACTAATATGTTAACCGTTTGACTGCTAAGCAATTCTTTGAAGAACACACAAAAACGGTGGGACATATTTTGACTTGATGTTGTCAAATAAAACACCCTATTTAGACAAACATGAATCAATTTTAGTAATTCTTTTTGTATTTATAAAGGAACAATATTAATTGTGATTGTGAATAAGAAAAAATAAACTTTAAATTATTTATTTCTCTGAAAAAAAAAAAGATAACTTATAAAAAGATAACTTAAAGTTTATTGATTTTCTCTCATGATTAGCATGTAAAGGATCATTTTGATTAGGGGAAGATCACTGAATCTTACATGAAAAATTTATGCATAACGAATATGTTTTTCCACACAAATAGCATTAAGGCCTTTTTTACATCAAGTGCAAATAAGGCGGGATTGCTTGATCCCGCTCCTTCTGTTGCGTCTCTCATTGTCTCAAGTTACGTCCCGGCAATTTTTCTAACTCAAAGTTTTTGGTTGAATTGTTTCAGCTATGTATGTAATTAACGTCTAATTGTTCCAGTTAGATATGTATTTTGTTTCAAAAGGGCTTTGGCCAAGCTTAAGCGTGTGTAAAAATTATCTGTAAACAGATGATAGCCTTTGTGCAGATAATTTCCTTTTGAAAACAACTTTTGCACAACTGTTAATCCAAGGCCATATTTTTATACTAAATCTCTTTGTAAAGGCTTTGAATTCTAGATTTTTTGGAAGGTCTACAGGTGTTCTAGTCTAAACAAAAAATTTGTTTAACTTTGTTTCTGCATAATTATCAACTGTATGCCAAGTATGGGATAGAATATGAATAAGGCATTACGAATTTCACTATTGTAAAGCATAGTTTTTGTCTTGTTCTTTAGTCATTATTGAATTATTAGTAAGATATAATTCAAAGAGCATTTAATCTGTCTGTATTAATATGACCTATTATCATTATTCTAGATTGAAGGTTTTGGCCCTTCTGAATTCTTTGAAAAATTCAATTTGGTAAGTCTGGTTTTACTATTTTTAAAAGGTTTTTTTTTTTTTTTTTTTTTTTTTTTTTCATATTTGCATATGCAGACCTTAAGAATGTATTTTCTGCTATTATATACCCACATAAGGCAATTATAAAAAATATCCCGGATATGAAATAGTTATTATAATACTATTCACAGGAACAGAATAAAATTATGATTCTAGATATATTAAGCTATGTTCAAGAATCATTTAAAAAACAAAGTTATACTTTAACAGTTATTGTTACAGCGGCAGAATTTTTTTTATTGAAATGTGTTCTTCATTTAAAAAAACAATAAATAGCATTAGAGTATCAGTGATATGTAGCATGAACATCATCATCAGTGGATAGACTAAGTAGGAAAGAGAAAATCAATAACTTTAGTGAAGCAACAGAAAGCAAAACATTTGTGTTTCATAAATTTTCTACTTGACCTACTTCAAATATAATGGTATTTTGCATAAAGTGAATGATGCCTAGGGCCCAAAGCACTTACCATTCCAAAAGGAATTTGTTGAACTTCATGTCTCTAGTAAACACGGCACAATTTTTTTTTCTTTTTTTTTTTTCCTTCTTAGTTTGTCTAGTGCTTGTGATTTTTTTACTACAGGTATTATTCCAATGTTATTTGTTTTTTGCTATGGTGAAAATATTCTCTCGGACAGGGAGAAACATTGTTGATATTTGAAAAATTTGTCACTACTATGAGTTTTATTGTGGTTTTTCATATAATTCATTGACATATACTTCAAAATACCTTGAACCAAAATTATATTCCATTCCTGCAAATTTTATTATAGCTATGGTTTCATATACCAGGATGGATTTTTATAATCACCTTATATACAACATGATGTGCACTTGGCAGGGGAAAAAAAGCATTTGAATAAGTTTCAATATATTAAATCTATTCTGAGATACAGAATTTCATTTTGATTCTTTTGGCCTTATCAGTTCAAAAAGCAGCTTAAAGTTGTAAATATTAATTACCTAAATAGTTATTAGAACTGATAAACTTAACTCTTTCAAATACAATGCTTTGTCTGATGCATTATCAAATTATTGAATTTTGAATCCTCAAAAGTGAAAGTATTAAATAATTTAAAATGCAAAAATCATTTAGAAACTCTTCAGTATCATAAACTTACTTTTTATATTATTATAGGAATTAAAATGGCTTTGAATGTCCCAAATAGGATATGCTATCTAATTAGGAATTAAATTTATGGGTCAAGTGTTCAATCAAAAGGCACCTTGAAATTGCTTCAGAATCATTTAGTTTTTCAATGAGTTACTAATTTTTCACTATTGTGACATATTGATACTACAACCACAATAATGACCCTATATGTTTATAAAGCATAATCTGTTTTTTATTTATTTTTATTTTCGAATATATTTATTAAAAAATTTTGGAATTACTCTCAATATTTTAATCATTTTAAATAAAAAAATATTTTGTAGGAACATAATTGGAAAAGTGAAAATACTGACTCAGTTGCAGAATTGTGGTTGAAATTTTTTCACTTCTATAGCTTTGATTATAAAGTTGGGCAGCATGTTGTTTGTATTCGAAGTTCTAAGCGAATTACATGCAAGGATCGAAATTGGTCCACAAGATTCTTTGCTGTTGAAGGTAAAATACTTTATTTGTTATAAATTTAATAAAAAATATTCTATATTTTTAATCAAAGTCATGTTGATGTTTTGATGGTCTTTTTTTGTAATTATTCTTCAATGTATTTGTTGGAAGGTGTTTTATTTCTCAGAAATATATTTTCAGATTTTAGTTGAAATTGTTGCCATTCATTAAAGTCATTTATAAAGTAATTAACTTAAGTAAGCTGGCCACTGATCTTTGGCCTCAAACAGAAAAAGGCATTTTCGGTAAAGAATGTTTTAAAACATGAAATTGAATATGGGATTGCATTGAAGTAATAGGGCTGCAATAAATACAATTGTTTCAAATTCAGTATATCCCCCTCCTCTCCATTTTTCATAACTGATATATCTTCAAATATATTTTATGAAAATGAAATCATTGTTAGCAAAGACATATGATGAATTTTCCCACTTTTGTTTTCTAATTTTTTAAAAAATATTCTTCTGATACAACCTAATTTTTATATTATATCAAATTCTTGGATCGTGTGCCTAGCTTCGAATTTTATTTTAAACATTTCTTGTTTGCACCACTATCATGATATCATTAATATGCAAAGCACTATGCATATTTTTTTATGTATAGTTTAATGTATTTATCTTTTATTATGAAATTTTGGATCACAAAATTTTTGTTATTCACACTATTTTTTGAGACTCATTCACTAGATATTTTATTGACTGTTTTGTTTCATATTTTTTCAGAGCCCTATACTAGAAGAAATTTGGCCTATGTTATTCCAACATTCTCTGTTTGCCACTATATACAACAGTGTTTCATTAGAACTTATCGCTACTTTGCTTTTCCACAGCTGAAGTCTAAATCAATTGAATTAATTAAAAATGAATCCTTTGATGCACTGGCAATTTCTGAATGTAAGTATATTATCAAACAATTGTATTAATTATTTAAACTGAATAATTATAATATCTCATAGAAATTATTTTAATATATTTCATGCCAAATAAAGAAGAAAGGGAATTAATGATTATTCATTATAATTGATTTCTTTTTCAAGATGCCTAAGAATTTTTCTTTTACCTATAATTGAAAATTGTAGTTTCAGGTTTTAAAGCTAGCTATGCTGTAATTCTTATTAGTAAAACAATACAATGGCTGCAGGTCACTTTAACATTGTGTAATAAATTGAATTTGTTCATTTGCTGTTGTTTATATGGAATAAAAAATAGTTGGCTTAGAAGTGTAAGCTTTGATACTGATCCCACATTATTACTGAATTTAGTGCAATATTTGAGGGATGGTTTTCTTATGACACACACACACACACACACACACACACACACACACACACACACACACACACACACACACACACACACACACACACACACACACA
>JAOUZG010051355.1:2898409-2955584 GCA_026289955.1 Argiope argentata
ACACACACACACACACACACACACACACACACACACACACACACACATATATAAACAAGATTGGTGATTACATGTTTATTAAAACTAGAATAAAGCTATCATTATAAAATTTTAAAATTGTATCTTTGTAAAATAAATAAATATTGCATTCATTTATTACATTTCAAATTTTATTGCATTATTTAATATACAGATGTTGCAACTGAGCCTGATTTGAAAGACTTGGAAGAATCTGAAGAATCAGAAAATGAAGATTCTGATCAGCTGATTGATAATCAAGATTTAGAAGATCATGATCCGGAAATTTCTGTTGACAGTTTTGTATCAACCATGAAAAAAATTTCTCTAAACAATGAAGATAATTCTGATGGAACTATCACTTCATCAGAAAAATCTTCTGATATTGTTTCATCCATTTCTGACAGTAGCTCATCACCCAAGAAATCAGCTGACAAGTCTTCTAAAGAAAATCAAACGAAGCATACTGTAAAAACAAATTCTCAATCTGTAGGCTATTGGGATACAAAAGGCAAAGAAATAACTAAAGAAATGTTTCATTATGAATTCAAAGCAGTAACTTTTAAGGGTGAAAAAGTAAGTGTTTAAATATTCTTAAGTTTGTTATTATTTATTTACTATGTCAGAATATGATGTTGTTTTGGGAATGCGGTTTGTGGTGTCAACAAAAAATCTATATGCGAAAAATAATTTTTTTTTATCTGCATGAGCATTTCAAAGAATCAGCTTTTAATAATGTGATGCCATCCCATTTACAAAGCTCTTACATTACTATAGCAAATAAAACCTAGAAAAATGTAATTTTGAGCACATGATTATATGAAATGAAGTAAATAGTAAATATGATATTTTTCAAAACAATAAATAGAAGATAATGTTTTTTGAATCATTTGCAATACTAAAGTTACTAATTCAATGAAACAATTATAAGGAATAAAAATATAATTTAACTTGCATGAGCGCATAGTGCTTGGCCATTCAAAAAATTATGTTCTGACATGGTACATTGAAGTA
Source organism: Argiope argentata (assembly GCA_026289955.1). Taxonomy (NCBI): domain Eukaryota; kingdom Metazoa; phylum Arthropoda; class Arachnida; order Araneae; family Araneidae; genus Argiope; species Argiope argentata. The sequence goes on from JAOUZG010051355.1 coordinate 2,899,442, forward strand.
TGCATATCAAATTTCATTTTAATCTTTTTCTTTTTTTTAAAATACTCATCATATTACAGTTATTTATTATTTTAATTTTTCAGAAAGTTCCGTTGCAATGTAAATTGTGCAAGGGTTCAGGCCACCAGAAGAAGGTAACTTTTAATTATATTATATGTTTGTTTATATTCAAAATTCACTTACATATTTATTTTAAATGATTATACTACTTAATTATACTATTTTCTGCTTGCATTTATTAATATTGATTTTACTCAAATTTTTTAATTACTTGTTTGCTTCTATTTTATTATTTTGTAGGATAGCTAATTTTTTTCATATTATTTGAGATCTATTGACAGCCTTATTTCTTGATTATCAGTATTTCTTTTAATTATGGCTTCATGTCTCAGATTAATTTTTATGTATTAATCACTGAGTACATATTGGTTGATTTTTTTTCTCTCTCCACATTCAAATATGGATGCACCTATCAATACACTTACTGGAATTTTTTTGATACTAAATATTAGATCAACTATTCCTTCTTTTGATTCTCAAATATGCAATATCTTAAGAATTTGTATAGAGAAATCTTACTGATTATGGCTATGTACATTCTGGAAGAGTTAAAACACATTTACTCAGTTGTTATTAAAGGTTTATGCGTATGGACTAGAATGTATTTAACTTGATTATATCTTTTTGTTCAGTTAAACAAGGACTTGTTCAACTAACTGAAATGTTGTGTACAAATGTATGACAATCATCAGATTAAGAGTAGTAATTTAAATCTCGCTTCATGTTGAATATATAAATGAATTAATTCATTTATATATTCACTGACTGGAAAAATAGGGAATTGTGTGAAAATTCTGAGAGATCAAGAAAAATCTGAAAAATTTACTCTTAAAATTGAATTACTTTGATAAATTGATCATTTTTATCAAAAAAATTGTTGGTATTTTTTCATATGTAGATTAAAAACCTTGATTGTAACTAAAGAAAACAAAATCATATATAATAATCAAAAACAAAGGCCATCTATTTATCTGTGAATGTACCACATTATATTTACATTCCTTAGAAGCAGAATTTTTAAGTATATAGCTACTTTAGTGCTCCATTTGAAAAATTCATTCAGCTCTGATGAACAGTTGTTGTACATCAAGTTCTGTTAACCAATTTTATAATTGGTCTTACTTTTTTATTCTATATATTTATCTAAAAAAGTTATTTCCGGACCCCCATCTTTTTTTTCTGCTCCCCCAAATAAAGTAAAATTGGTTTACATTTGCTGCTACAGTGGGAAAAATGATTAATAGTCATAACTAATTTATTGCATATATGTGTGTGTAATATTTTATTTGGAAATTAATTTTTTTGTGATGCCAATTTATAAACATAATTAGCGAAAACAGTTTTGCTCTCCCTCCTTCTAAGAAAGGTTGTCGAAGTAATACAGCCTTTATTAGAATATATATTAATTTATAAATAGAAATTTTAGGCTACTTACTAGATAAAAGTTATATTTATAAATAAAAAATTTCAGTTTTGTTAGGAAAAATTCTCACCAAAGAACGATGCAAAGATGTAAACTTTAGTATCTATGAAAATGGGTACTAAATATTCACAACACAATCTACAAATTTACAGTGAATTAACTTTATTTAATCCACTAATCTCGGTTAACAGCAAAGCTATAGAACGTGTATCAAAGAAAAATGACGCTCTCTCAAACTAAACTAACCAATGTGTCACACTCTGATCCCCCACACCTAATTACTCTGATCTTCCTTCTTAACATATTGACAGCCGGCCCTGCGAAAAGGCAGGTTTCTGAGTTCATGAATTTTCCGCTACGGTGCCGCCGCTCACCTGTTGAATGTCTCGTAGGTCGCTGGCTGTCAATGTTAATTCGCTCCTTATAAATAACACTAATCTAAAGTGGAGATGGCAATCAGAGAAAGGGTGTGTTTGTGCCAGATAATTGTGGAAATTTCTCCAGCCTTCTATAAGAACAAATCCGTTAAAAACCGTTAGCAGCCTCATTATGTCGCCAACACACATACATCACCAAATTAGTCAAATATGGCAATCTTCTGTTGCAAATCCTGTTAAAACAGTGTTTTCTTGCTGACATCCGATTCCATTACAATTAATTTTGCATAATTAAACTAATTACAAATGTTAACAGCATTTACACAAAAATTCATAAATATTTAAAATGTTTACATTTAATTTACACAAAATTCATAACAATATATTGAAGAGGGTTTTTTTTTTGCAATGTTTTTTCAAAATTTTCATTTGTATTTGTAGGATTGTCCTAATGATGACTTACCTACACCAATTCCTTTGCCGCCAATGACCCCTGAATTTCTGAATCTTATTGATGAAGTTTTACATAATGTAAAAGGTAAATATTGGGTTTTTTTTTAACAATCTTAATGGTTTGAAAATTTTAGAAAATGCATTATTGCATACATTATTTTCCTGAACTGAAATTTAATATTTTAAAACAACATTAATGTATACATGTCTTAGTGTGAGATTTTTTATATCAAATTATTGTAGTTACTTCGACTCTGGGGTTCATATAATTAAATAAAAATAAAATTTTTATAAACTTAACATTTGATATTTACATTGGACAATTTAGTATTTAACTGATTGTGTTTCATTCACTTAGACAGATTCTGTAATATAATAATTTTAATGCTGTATTAGTTTAAAAGTTAGGATTTTTTTATCACATTAATTGAATGTTTTTATTTATTAGAAAGGAAATTAACTAATAATTATTTTTAATATTTTAAGAAATTTTTTATTTCAATCAGTAGTTTTTTATGATATTTATGATATTCAGATTTAAAATAAGTTTACATTATATATTATTTACAAAGAGGCTAAATTTTTAAAAAGAGATGAACTGAAATAAATCATGAACATCTTGATAATGTTAAAATTGTGTTGAAGAATGAAATTAAACAAACTAGTTGTTAAAAAAAAAGGAGGGGGGGGGAGGGATTTTAGTCCGCTGACTGGAGTGATAAAATTCACCATTGAATAAAGCAAGCAAAAATTACCGTGAGCTGGCTTTAATTCATTCTGCAGTATTAGGACAGTTATTATGTTGGTTTCTGCAGACTATTTAGAAGTAGTATGTATATACATGTCCATGAAAACTGTCCATTGTTCTGCTACATTATAAGCTATTAACAAACTATTTTCATAAATCATGTCTAGATAATGATTAAATAAGTCTCTATGGTTTTGATGTCAAGTTAAAATTTATTTTTCTCTCTGGGCCTGTTTGATAAGATTGACCAGAGTTCTTGAATATGAACATAATGACTTGAGAAACCAGGATATATTTCAAATTGCTACATGCATACTTCATGTGCCATGATAATTAGATTTAGCTTATCTTGAATATGCTGTATATTCAAACTCCTTGTTTAAAGAAATTTCTCTCCTGTTCATTTTTAAAAGGTTAAAATATTGTTTTTATTTAATTAACAATTGCTATATCCATTAATGACTGATTGGTAAGTTTTTGTCATTTCTTAAAATATTCATCTAAAACATGCACACTCCTATTTTGGACTGTGGCAGTTTCACTGAATTTGTTTACAAAACTTTTTAAAAATGAAACTGTAAATAGAATATCCAACATTTATGTTATATCTTGGTCATTTTTATTTTTGAAATCCTGGTTTTTTTTTACTTCATATTTTTTGTGCATTCAAATTTAATTTTTGTTGATTCCCTCCGTAATCACTAATTACAAAAGAAAGAAAATTTGACCATCACTCTAATATTAGTTTAGAAGCAATAAATAAAACACTGAGAGGAATTTTATTCCTTTGTTCTTAAGATGGTTATATTTCCATTGCATAATATTTACTTTAATCCCCTTTTCCCTTCCTCCCAATGTGGAATATGAGGTTCATAATTTTTTATTTGTAACTTAAATAAATAATGGCATTCTCTTAAATCATCTGAATTGTTATATATTTCCCTCTGATTAAATAAAAATACATCTAATAATTAGCAAATTTAATATGTAATGTTTTGATAAAAGATATACCTTTGCATGTCTTACCCTTGCAAATATCAATCCTGCATTCATAACTTCATTTCTGCATTGTTAGTTTATTTTACATTTTATTTCGTTTGTGTATTTTGATCTTTGTGTAATGTACATCTTTTCCTTTTTCAGCTTTGTGTATATCTTAAAAACTTTCGAAATAATTAGTAATGATTTTTTAAAGTTTCATACAATTGACCGATTATTTATATTCCCTCATAATTTTTCCAGATGAAAATGCTGTCAGTAAATCAGAGTTGGATAGTATTGATGCAGGTATGCGGGACATACAGAAGTACATTAGAGAAGTATTTCCTGGTAATAAACTTTTTTTGTTTTCTTTTTATAATTAGCTTTTTATACTCAACCCCCCCAGTACTTAGAGGTAAGCAGTTCTAATTTGTTATGAGCTGCACAATACCATGACATTTCCACGTAGAGATTACTAAAAATTTGGATCTAGATTACTACATCCAAATTCTTGTTCTAGACAATTGCACTATTGTAATGGATGCTTCAACTGTAAATCAAAATTTTTTTTTCTTGATGGACATTTATTAATTTAAAATAATGTAATTTAAAGTTTTCATAATTCTATCAATCTTGGTTATGAAAGTATACTTTTTCTGTTTGAATTATTTGCCATGATCATTTTGCTAATCATGATTATTAATAGACCGGAAATTGCATAAAAATACAAAAATTGTAATTTTAAAATTTTATAGAAATGTATTTATTAATTAATTTAATATAAATTCATTTTGAGATTTTTTTTATATGGAGATACATACTTATAACTGTTTAGAATTTAGTTATTTGAGTACAGTTAGTTTAAGCATCCTGTGCATTTAACATTGGAACTACTAAAGCTAAATATGTTCTTAGTTTTACTACTCCCAGAAGTTACATTGATGGCTTTCATTGTAACTTCTAGCTTAGTTTATGTAAATAGAAGGATTAGTTAAACAAAATTTTTTTAATATAATTATTCATTAATTATTTATTTAAAAAAAACAAGAAAAACACTTTGTATTATCACTTATTAGGTATCCAGTTAGAGTTTTTAATTCCAACCTGAATCATAATTAGAATAGATCTTATTACAATGGCTACCAAACACTTTGGATCAATCAATATTATTTTAGTATGAAAATTGTGTAAATAAATTTTTCCAGGGAAGCAATGTATAAATGAAAATTTATGTATTGATGTCCATTATTGCATTGATGATCCATAAAATATTATAAACTTTGAAATTGTTAAAATCATTCATTTTGATGAATGTTGGTATACCTAGGTATAGATCATACTGATTATGGAAATTAAAATGGCTGAAAAGAAATGAATAGGAATTTGTAATTTTCTTACATTTCATTAAAGAGTGTCATTAAGTTCTAGAAAAAATATATAAATTATAATAAAAATTTTATGTATGAAATTTGAAAACCATCAAAATAATGGTCTTGATAGTCCTAGTGTTAAATATTATGTACTTAAAAAAAAAGCTTGATAATTTTTTTGACTTTTATTAAGTTTGGATTTCATTTTTATTTTGAAAAGGAATTTATCTACTAAGATTCCTGTACAATAAAATTACAATTAAAAAGATTATTTAGTTGTTGAATAATCTTCAAATATTAAATAATTCAATTCTGCTGAAGGGATTAATTTTAACTGTATATTAATATGATTACAGATGCTACTCTGCAATTATTTGGGTCTTTTTGTAATGGTTTTGGATTTAAAAACAAGAGTGACATGGATTTTTGCCTTACCTTTGGAGATCGTAATGATAGCAAGGTATAATTTTTCATATTTATAGAACTTTGAGTCCATTTCTTACAATTTTGTAACTTATTGATTTGCTCTTATTAGTGATCTCTATATTTTTTTCTCCTTCAAACTTTCAATTTTTTATTTGTCAATTTATTACTTTCTTAAAAATCTATAGGAAAAAGTCTAATATATAGTTTTAATTATTTTTCTTATGGTTTTGATTTTAAGTGAATTCCTCAGCAAAGGCAGAGGAGATAATAGTGTAATTTAATTTGATTACTTATTTTGGAACATGTTAATGGAATTGTAATTTCCCCATCAAAAAAGAGGGGATCTTAAAGCCAATAAAGAATAAGAGTTCCTTTGCTGAGTTAATATTAAGACCAGTATATAACTTGCAATAATTAAATATAATAAAAATTATGAACAGATTTTGAAAGTGCAAAAACTTTTAATTTATTTTGTCAGAAGTTTTTAAATAATTTCATTATTGATAACTATTTCAAGCTGAAAGCAATTTTTTTGAATATGTTTATCTTTTTTTATAAATGTTATATATAATATAATAATGAAGTAATTAATGTTATAAGTTGTTTTCTTATTTTTCAGAACTTGGATAGTATATTAATTATAGAAAAGATTGCTGAAGAATTACGTAAACACCCTGAACTTGAAAATATTTTACCAATTACTAGTGCTAAAGTTCCAATAGTAAAGTTTTCTTGGCGTATAACTGGATTAGAAGGAGATATTAGCCTTTACAACACACTGGTAATCTATGCGTTTTATAATTTGATTTTTAAATTGGAAAAAAAAAGTTTTGCATTATTTTTTTTAGTAAAACTTTTACCTTTAATAAAAAGTTTCCAATAAGTCATTTTTTTTAAAGAAATCAATTAATAATTCTGAATATATATGTAATTTTCATTTATTTTTAGGCTCTTGTTAATACAGAAATGTTAGAAGCATATACCAAAATTGATCCAAGAGTGCAGGTTTTAGGCTATGCTTTAAAACACTTTGCAAAGGTAAATATCTTGAATTATCTATTATACTCAAAGCCTTTTAAGATTTGCGGATTTTGTTCATACATATTTTATTTGCTTTATAGGTTCTTGGTATATGTGATGCATCTCGTGGAAGTTTGTCTTCTTATGCTTATATTTTAATGGTTTTATATTTCTTGCAACAGCGAAATCCACCTGTTATTCCAGTTTTACAAGAAGTAAGTGTGTATATTTTTCTTTCTTTTTTTTAATGAAAAACTTATTCTGGTTATTGGATCCACCCCTTTCCCAAGGGAATTTTTTTCCAGAAACTTATTTTAATATAAAGCCCTTTTTAACTATTTCAAGTGACTTTAACACATTGACTACCAACTATAAGATAACTCGTAGATTGCATTCTTTTCTAGGATGCCAACTATGCATTATCCCGTCCTTGTTTACTTGCCATATTTGTGTAACTACAATTCAACTCGGAATAGATCAATGTTAATATTGATAGATGGCTTCTGGGAAAAGAAAAGAAAAAAATCATTTTCAGCATACTCTTACATATTATGCACTAAACTAGGTTGAAGCGTGTCTGCATGCAAATCATCTCATAGTTGGCTTTGAAGAGATTTCTATTACAGAAGCCAACTACTAGATAATTAATAAAACCTTTTTTTTTAAAAAAAAAATATGCTCTTTGATGATAACTATGCTCTAGAATTAAAGTTTTTGATAATAAAATGTGATTAAATCAAATTGTAATTTCAGGCCAGATTTCTTAAAATTGCCATTATCATTTTCTCTGTTTTTTCCCCATAAAGTAAAATTAATATTCTGTTATATCTAAATAATTACTAGATGTTTTGTTAATTGCCTTCTACTGTTTGACTATTGTCTCATAATGAATGTTAATATAACCTCATGTTTAACAAATATTAAAACAATTTATTCTGATACTTGAATTGATGTAGAGATTCAAGCTCAAATGGTGTTGATTGTTTGATTGAAATTCCTTCCAGAGATTTATTTCTTACAATCATTTCAAATTAAAGGAATTCTTTTTTTATTACTTCTCATTAGATTTGTGGGAAAATCATAATTATTATCTTTATGTTGCATTAAAAATTATTAAATTCTAAGGATTGCCAATTGCATCATTCATTCAAGAACTCTAATTGAAATTCTTGAATTCTATGTATTAAAAAAATATGCAAGAGAAAATATATACATAAAGCAATTTTCAAAATATGCAGTTGGCTGATTTTAAATGAAAGCACTGAAAATCAAAGATAATTTTATCTAATTAACTGAACAATTCTTTCAAAAATCAGTTTAACCCAATGATATTTTATTTTCTAGCAGGAGGAAATCCTTTTTTTTTAATTTACCATCTTTATTTCAAAGATAAAAATAGAGTATTTCATTTTTTAACTACTGATTTCTTCTGTTATACTGTTTCTGGCAATAAATATTACATTCCTTGTGAAAGCATATTGCTATGTTTGGATCAGGCATAAATGATTAAGTTGTATCTGATAAAATTTGATTATTATTTATTTTCAAAATTACCATCAATGACAATGTATTTTATTCATGTTGCTGCTATTGAGAAGCTTTAGTTGGTTATCTCTATGAGTATTGAAAAAGAAATTGTGCTCTTAATTGAAATGGCTTAAAACCTATCATCTTCCTCAATTATGTTCATATTTTAATTTTATTCAATTTAAGTGTCTGTTTGAATTTTAAATTATGAAAAAGTATTTTTTTATAATATGTTATTAGTACTTTATTTATTTATATATTTACTTTGATATATTATAGTTATACAAAGATGAAAAACCATCTGAAATAGTTGAAAACTGGGATGTATACTTTTTTAGAGACCTTGACAAATTGGTGAGATTATTTTTCCTTCTCTTTTTGAATTTTTCTTTATTAATACTAAGCATTTATTAATTTTTGAAGTGATATGTTAATTTTATAATTATGTTCTTTAAAATTCTATTTTAATTTTTTTGTTAGGATGTCTTGAGGTTAACATAATTTTAAGAGAATTTGCCCTATTTTTATTATCAGTTATAAATATAACTATTTTTTTAAAATTAAAAACGATTGCACCCCTTGTTAAATTTTTTTTTCATTTATATTAATTGACAAAACAGAAGGCCCCCTTTTTTTGTAGAAAAAGGATTTTCTGAATGAATGGATTTTCTATATTATCTATTTACAACTATACTATGCATAGAATATATAATATTCTATATAAAAAAGTTTCTTGAAAAAATTATTTTGTATTATTCATTTACAAATGTGTTATCTATTTGCTATATATAGAATATATAATATTCTATATATAGTTATAATTTAGTTCTATATATAAATATTATAAATTCTATATATTGTACTTTAATTGTATAAACTTCGTGAAATGTGTGAAATTGAATAACCATCTATTACACTTTTAATAATTGAAAGAAGAAAAAAAAAAAAATCAAGGGATATAAAAGTAAAAAGTTTAGTGTCTTATATAATCATAAGTTGTTATTGTGTATTAAATAAAAGATAAATTGTTTTTAGCTGATGATTTTATGCATAAATAATCTTTTAATAATCTTTACAAAGTGAAATATATTAAAATGTGTGTTAAACACTTATATTTCTAATTCTTTTTATATACATATATATAAGTTTGTGATGCTGAAATACATTTTTAAAATTGAGTACATTTTTTTTTTTGTAAGAATTATAAATTAAATTATTATGTTACTCACAATATATAGTTGTAAGTGAATATTCTAAGTACAAATATAATACCTTGATATATACTCAGCAATATATAGTTGTAACATTTATGTATTACTTATTGATTTCTTTTTTGTTTTAAGATGGTTTCCTATAATGTTAAATCCGGCTTAATGGGCCATTCATCATTTTCAAAATAAAATTTGTTATTCACATTTATTATACCCATTTTTACAATTTTCCTTTGTTTTGTCAAAGTTCTGTATGTCATTTATATCACATTAGCTTTTACCCACAGCTTCATACACATAGAAAAGCACACAACTAATCTAAAAACAATTTGTTTTCAGTTCATACTTGAAATAAAGTAAAACTGCAAATCAAGTTCATATTTCTCTAAAATCAAGTTAAGTCTATTTTATTTATTGATTGAGATTGAAATAGCTTCAACAGTAGTATAAATATATTTTTAAACTTCTAATTAAAATGAAAACACAGTTGTCAACAATTACAACACACTGCATATGTGTAAATTTTTAATACTAATTGGGGCAACACAAATGCATGATTTTTCTATGCAATACTGATTAGAAATGATTAATTTCCTTTATCCTGCTTCATTTTAATTTGAAAGGAATCCGAAAAACTGAGAAGATTAACATAATCGTTTGAAATAATTTTTTAAAAATGTTAAGACTAACCTCATTAGATGGGAAAAACAAACTGAAGTCTTACTTATTGGCGGTAGGAAAATGAAGATTTTTGTTGGGAAAGTAAGAAAAGTATCATTTTCACTGTTCCCCCCACATCATTAGAAAGATTGACTAGATATGTAAATGATTAACTTTTGGTGTCCAATGAGTGAATAGTTTAATATCCAGCATATCTAGCGGATGTGTATAAGGAACAGTTCTTCAATGGTTCTTAAAACTTTTGGTTTGATTAAAATTCAGATTACCTTTCAACAACTTAAAAAATGCCTCCCGCAGGGTTCGTGCTCATTACGAGCAACTGACAGAGGCCGGTTGGACAAATCGGAGAATCGCTTGTCATTTGAGTCAAATCAATACGATTCGAAGATGCTGACAAGGATGGGTGGAGAATGTCAGAGATCAACGTCAGGATGGTAGCGGTCGACCTACAGTCACAACAGATCATGAGGACAGAGTGATTATCTGATCAGCTGTCACAGCGCCTTCATCTCTGTCAACCAACAGATGTTCAACTCAAACACCAGTGTCCACCATCACCATTCACAGACGGTTAAGACAGCGAAATCTATACTTGTGCCGACCATTATGCCATTTGCCACTCATGTCTGCACAATGCCAAGGTAGATTACAGTGGTTCATGGCTCAATCAGGTTGGAATGATGCCAACTTAGGGACATATAGTCTTTAGCGGTGAATCCCACTTCCAACTCTATCCTGATGATCATCGAAGACGTGTTTGGAGACACCCAGGGCAGAGGGGGGATCCTGCTTTCACTATTGCAAGCCACACTGTCCCTCATCAAGGCATTATGGTCTGGGGTGCCATTTCCTTTGATATCCGGAACCCTTTGGTTGTCATTAGTGATTTAGTTACTGCACAGTGGTACGTCAATGACATCCTAAAACCTGTTTTGCTACCATTCCTTTTGCAGTACCCTCGGCTGGTTTTTCAGCAGGACAACGCCACACCACATACAACACGTGTTGATATGGGTTGTTTGCAAGCTTGTCAAACACTTCCTTGGCCTACCAGATTGCCAGATCCCTCTCCCATCGAGCGTGTCTGGGATATGATGGGAAGGCGATTGCCTCTGCCACGGAATGTTGATGACTGCTCGACAATTAGAGCGAATTTGGCAGGAAATACCGAAGCAAACCATCCGGAAGCTTTATCGGTCTATGCCATGCCGTGTGGCAGCTTGTATCCAGGCTAGAGGCGGGTCCACATCTTATTGAACTTATTATTGTAACTCTGAAATAAATTATTCAATTGTTCTGAAATTTTAATCATTTACTATTCTGTACATTGCCTTCCTATCCACCAATTTTCGTCTCAGTCGAGCGACTCCTTTTTGGTGTGTCGATTTTGTTGTTGTTGTCATAGAGTGTATTTGTTTTTGTACTAAAAGTAGTATATTTGCATTAAAATGTTGCTTCCTTTTTTTAATGTCCTCTTTTTAAATATTAATTCTTAAACAATCTAATGAATCCATAATTCATTTTGAATTTCACACGCATAATGAATAAAGTGATTAAGTAATTAAATAAATAAATGTAATAATTTTTTTTCTCTTTCTTAGACCGATGTATGGCCAGATTATGGAAAAAATAAAGAAAGTGTTGGAGAATTATGGCTTGGTTTATTATCTTTTTACACTTGTGATTTTAACTGGAAAGATTATGTCATTTCAATCAGACAGAAGAAACCTCTTACACGTTTTAAAAAATTATGGAATACTGATCAGTTGGCCATTGAAGGTATGTTCACTTTCTTTTAGTTTGTATTAGGTAGAAATTTGTTAGAGTTCTACTTATTAATTTTTTTAAAAACAATAATGCTGGTAATTATTGAAGTTGTAATTGTTATGTTTTAAAATTTGTTATTGAATTAGGCTCACTGCATACACACTAATATTCCATATAAACATTCACAAAAAAATGGCAACTCATATTACATACAAAATTCTATTGAAAAATTGAAATTCGAAGTTTCAACTTTTACTCATTCAGAACAAACGACTTGCATGAGTGTTTGCATTATGATCTCATTGGGGCCAGCTACTGAATTATGGTATTTTCTTTTTTGAACAAAATTATTTCTGGTAGATGGCTGCTTTAATCTATGTTTTTATTAAAAGATTGGTCTCATTCATTAGCACATGGTGCTTCAGCATAATTTGCTTATTTGAAGTCACCATTACAAAGCAGGATTTAACTGTGAGAGGGTGTAGATGGTCTCATGCGAACATGTGGTTTGGGAAGTTTCTTTTCCCTGCTATTTATTACCAAGGATGCATTGGACAAATGAGCAGTGGACATATGCCATAGAGGCTTACTTTTGAAATGGTCACTCGATAGTAATGGCATAGCAAGCCTTTAAGCACACATTTCAAGGTTGTCTCTTGAGCTCAGGTTCATGGTTGGTAATTAATTATGTTGTGGGATAAGACATTTCAGAGTTCTGGCAATGTGCAAAAGGAACTATTTGTGGAACAGACTGTTGGACCCCCTCAAAACATTATGTATTACAACTGTCTGTTTTTGCAATCTCCTCATCACTCAACATGCAAACAGACAGCTGTCCTTAGAATGTTGGATAGTTCTGTGTGACAAATTCTGCTTGAGAAGCTCCACTTTCATTTTTTCAAGTTGGCTGTGTTACAAAAGCTCAATGCACGTGAATATACACTTACCTGTTATGCTCCCTATTGACTATTTTTAATTGGGGTGGTATCTCAAATCCATCATCTACACTGATCATCCAAGGACATTTACTGAATAGAAGGACAACATTGGTCTGGAAATCATCAACATATCTATTTCTGTGTTGGAAAGAGTTGACAGAAACTTCAAAAATCAAGTCACTTAGTTTATCGACAACAGGGGCTATCGACTCTTGCTCGATGCAATTTTCAAAACAGTGTCTATGTATTTTACTAATGGTGAATAAATACTTAGAATGATACCTATAATGTCTTGTTTTATTAGCTCTTCAAATCAGCAAATTATGCTGCTGCACCCTGTATTTCTAACTCTAAATTAGATTGAAGATGAACAAGTGTCTATGAATCATTAGATTTTTAAATATATAAACAGTTCATTTTGAAATAGCTGTTATAATATAGCTTTCATTTGGGGGTAGGATATTATTGTAGCAAGGGTTTTATTTCTGAGCTTTATTTGTGCAGTCATAACTACAAGGCTGCTTATTTTTTAGACAGGTGAGTGGGAGTATATAAATGTATTTAAGACCAATCTGCTCTGAACAGCCAGAAAATAGGTATAGCAGGACATGCAAATGATGGAGCTGTTCAACCAGTTAACATAATGCGATGCAGTGAATAGTGCATAAGACAACAGATATCCGAGGAGGGTTTTACATCAATTCTTGCTGTTATAATGGCAGTTATCAAGATTTAAGCGAGTTTTAATGATGACTAATTGACGGCACACAGGAGAGGGAATGCAGCATTACCAAAGTCGAGATGAAATTCAGATTTTAGCTCCCATCCATTTCTAGGGTGTACCGTGAATACCAGGTTTCTGATAAAATTTGAGATAATCTATTGCAGTGTGGCTTGAAAAAGGCCTTGGCAGAAAGGAATCATCAACACCTGAAAAGAATCATTACTCGAGATAGACACTCAACATTTCATCTAATTGTAGCAGATTTCAATGCAGGCCTATCAACAAGTGTCAGTGTGCACACTATTAAATGTAACTTAATTGATATGGCCTTTTACAGCTGCAAATCATCTCGTTTGTCATTGTTGAGTCTACTGCACAAAGCTCTGCACCTTATCTGGCTCACCAACGCCACAATTGGACACTTAGTGATTAGAAAAACATTGCCTGATCTGAGGAGTCATGTCGCCAAGTGTTATTGGGTGCATGGGTGTGGAGAAAACCCAATTAAGTTATGGATCTCTCATGGCTACAAGGAGCTGTTCAAACTGGTGGGAGTGATCAGGGTGGTTTAAATAATTTAGCAAAATTTTTCTTTTCTTGAAACTGACTTAATTGCAATGTTAAGGCCCAGTAATTCTGCTTGAACAAGAGTGCATTCATTAAAAATATGAAATTATTAAGTATAGATCTCTTGGTCATCCTTTTAGATGACAAGAGCTAAACCAACTTGGGAATTCATTTTGCTTCTATCTGTAAAACAAGTCTTATAGAAATGATTTATAATTTTATGATCTGAATTGCCAAGATCAATGAAAGACTGGAAATTTTACTGTAGTGTAAATGTAAAATCATATGACTAATTTATTACAATAATTTTGTTTTCAGTAGGTAATTTTCAGATATTATGAAGCTCTGGAAATGACTGACTGAAAGATAAATTCTATTAACTATTTACAAGATTTGAATAAATGTTTGATACTTTTTTTTTTTTTTTGCTATTAATACAGATGTATTAATATACTTCAACATATAAAATGTGACAGCATTCCAAGGGGATGACAAACGTTCAAAAATTGTTTAACTTCTGTCTGCTAGAATCAACTTTTTTTGTTTGAAAGTAAATAATTTGTATTTTTAAGTATATTTTCTTAAACATCCATAAATAGAGTATTCAGATTTCAGAAATATGATTTAATTTTTGAAAATGACTTTTTTCTAAATTTTCTGACTTGAACGTTTATAAGATCAAACTGATTGAGCTTTTCCAGTACATGCTACTTGTAAAAAAATTTCAAAATGTTTTAACTTTCTTTCTTTTGTAAACTTTGATAACATCATTTAATTTGTTTTTGACTTGCTTTACATAAGGAGTATTTTAATTGTTTTAAATGCTATAGATTTTTTTTGTTTTATTTTTTGCAGATCCTTTTGATTTGCACCATAATCTGGGTGCAGGTTTAAGTAGAAAAAGTAAGTTTCTCATTTTATCAGCTTTAAAATTTAAATTATTTTATTTATAACTAGAATATTTAGTGTTTAGCTTATATTCTAGCTTAAGAGCTTATAGTTAAAAACTTAGATTTTTTTTTAAGTACTCTTATTACAAATGAATGATGAAAGAACGACAAATGCTCTTTGATATTGGCAGTTAATATTTATTATATTTGCTTAGAAATTCAAATGAATTAAAATCTTTTAATTTGTCTTCTGAAAAACTGTAAAAATAATATATTAACAGAAGGATTCATTTCAAATCTTGCTTTAAAATATACTAAATTATTTTGGTTGAATAATATAATAGTATTAGTGTACTTTATAGTATTTCAGTCACATTTAGAATATTAGTATATAAATATTTCTTTTGTGTATCTCCCTAAAAATTACTATTTAATTATGATATTTGTCAGTGTTTACTGTAAATGATGGATTCTATGATTCCATTCTCTAAAAGTTAATGAACAAGTATAATTTGATGTAAGTATATCTTTCCAATGATCATCCTAAATTTTGATAGTTGGAGGATTCAAAGAATATTTTAAAAGATGGGTATTCAGAAAGAAGACTATAATTCATTACTTAATTTGCTTACATAGTCATGCTTATTGGACAATATATAGAACGTGAATATAATTCTTAATATAATTGCTTGATATATAAGTAACATATTATTAACTGTACTAAAATTATCTTTACAATTTTTAAATAACTTTTAATGTAAAATAATTAACTTTAGAATAATTATTTATATAATTATTTATTTTAGTTAATTATTTTACAGAATTCTGTAGGAATAAGTCACAGAATCAACCTATTGACTATTTAGCTACAAAGCCCTTATTAGTAAATCTAAATTTGTAGGATTCTCTTTCTATTTCCTGAAATGCTTAGTTGTGTGTTATTGTCATGTCAGAACATGATGTTTTTGGGATGGGGTTTTTGACGTCAACAAAAATCCGTAGTCGAAAAATAAAAATTTTATCTGCAGGAGCATCTTAAAAAATCAGTTTTTAATGACATGTTGCCATCAGGTTTATAAAAGCTCTGATAAAAAACATAAGTTAATGACTTCAGCAAATGAAATCTAGAAAACTGTCATTTTAGCATGTTATTTATTATATAAAAGGAAATAAATAGGAAATGTGATATTTTTTAAAACAATAAATACAACACAAAGTTTTTCATGATTGCTTGCAATACTAATATTAATAATTCAATGAAACAATTAAAATGATTAAAAATATAATTTAATGTACACCAGCATGCGGTACTTGGCCATTCAAGAAATTATGTTCTGACATGATACATTAAAATATGCATAGCAGATTTCATTTTTTTTGTTCATATGAATTTTTTGTTTTGAGGAATTAATTTTTTAAATCCTTACAGATATTTGAAAAGCCCTTTTAGTGCCTACAAATTTTGTAGATGTAAGTTTTAATATCAGAAGCTAATCAATTAATTTAAAGTATTTTTTTTTAAAAAAAATAATTGTATTATTGTACACTGTATCCTCATAATTGTGAGTACCACTTATTTTGTAAACTTTGATTCCCATTTTTATTGGAGTTTATAAAAGAAACCTTGTTACATTGGGAATTCAGAACAGTTGTTATGCCAGTAAAAATTTATTCGGTTTTTTAAAAAAAAAAAATTAATATTAAGTGAAATAGCATTCTCTAAATATTTTTTAAGTATAAAATCTTATTTTTGTAACTTACTAAATTAAGTAAAAAATAATTTGTGTTTATGTGTTATATACAATTAAAAACTATTGGGAAAAATATTTTTTATACTTAACTTGATTTCATTTTCAGTAATTGCTAATTTATTATGAAATTTATGCATTTTGGAGAATGAGAATTCAAATGTTTCTTTTCGTTTTTCAGTGAATTCGTACATCCTCAAAGCCTTGATGAAAGCTCGTGAACGGTTTGGCTGTCCCATTTCTGTTGAAAAATTGAAATACAGCTCTGGACAAGTTAGTATGCTTAGATATTTTTCCTTTTTAATTCTGTATACAAATAATTAATAACCCTTTAATTTAAACTTAATTAAAAATGAGAATTTATTTCTGAAAAATAATTTTAGGTAATGAATTTTTTTTTTAGTAATTTATTTTAATGAAAGTAATTTTCTTTTTTTATAGGCTTATTTGTTCAACAGACAAGTTTTGAATTCCGGTGTTGAACCACCTCAGGATAGAGGATGTGGCAACTGCGGAAAAATTGGTCATATAGCAAGGAATTGCACTCAAGAAAAAACATGTTCATATTGTAGAAGGCCTGGACATTTAATTAAAAACTGTCCAAGGAAAAAAAATAAGAAATCACGGGAGAGAGATCAAAATCGGTCTTATGGTATGCTTTGTTTAAATATTTATCAAAATAAAGCAATTTTGTCTTTTACTTACCGTGAACTTATTTTTGAGTATTTCATATCATTCTCAAAATCAATAGAATCTTTTTACTTTTGTACTGTTGAGATGTTTTATCAACTAGCTCTTACTCACTACTTCGTCTGCATGGAAAAGCATACAACTAACCTAACAATTTATTTACAGTGCATACCTGAAATAAAGCAAAACCTCAAATCAAATCCATGTTTCCTTAAAATCAAGTCAAGTCTATTTTATTTATTGATAGATTGAGATATCTTCAACAAATAGTCATACACATATATTTAAACCTTCTAGTTAAATGAAAACACAGTTGCCAACAATTACAACACCTTGCATATGCATAGATTTTCTTTGCCAATTACGGTAACACAATACAGATTAGGAATTTTTAATTGCCTTTATTCTGTTTTGTTTCAATAGTATTTCAAAATGAATCCGAAAAATCGATTGATTAACAATGTTAATTTTAAATTCATCAAACACTAAGAAAATAAACAGAATCTTTTGAAATCGTCGAAAACAAATTAAACCTAACCTTACTCGTTGGCGGTTGGGAAATGACGATTTTTGGCGGGAAAGTAAGAAAATTGACGTTTTTACTATTTTTCTTGCAATGTTTCCCCCCCTTTCTATAAGACCCTTCTTCGTGTCTTAACTAAAACATCTTTAAAAAAAATTAACCGAATTGGTCTAGCCATTCTCGAGTTTTGCACTTAGCAGCACATTTGACAATTCATTTTTATTTATATAGATTTTTTTCTCTTCAAATTTTGGTGTTCTTTTTTTTATCTGAGAATACATGCTCTTGCTCAGTTTTGAGAATAGTATTTCTCCCTTTTTTTATAATTTAGGCTATAGATGTAAAATGTGCTGTATGGTGATATTTTTCATCCTCAATATGATGAATTTTCCCGGAGATGAATATCCCCCTTTGGTTTTTTTAGGCACCAATGAACTTTGATATATATTGATTATTAAACATAATTATATAAAAAAATATTTCTATTGTATGATTTGATTGACATTTTAAGCCACGGTTTGGAATCCTGTAATGAAGTTATACTAGTTTTCAGTGTCATTATAGGAAGAAATTTGTTTATTTATTACTTTCATTATTATTTTTTATTTTTACATTATAATTTGCTAATTTATGTATCTATAGATATCTTTTTTTTCTGTCAAAAATTAAATCTGTAATGGAATATTTAATTTTTAATTGTGGAATATTTAATTTTTTAATTTTTAAACATAACCTTTGAAAGTTTTAAAACACAAATATGCTCAATAAAATGTAAGATTAACTTAAGATAAAAATACATGACCAGAAATTTATTTATTAAATGAAAGATTTTAAGAAATGTTTTATTAAATAAAATGTAATCACGATTTTTTTTTCCAGATAAGGCAAACAATGAGAGAAAAGGTAGTAACGATAGACGCAATTCCAGAGCAAAAAATGATTACCATACAATGCCATTTCAAGGAATGCAACAACAAGGAATGCCTTCTAGAAACGATTTATTTGAGGTACAAAAGTTAGCCCAAATGGGAATACCTTCTCATCGGTTGGTTCCTCCTGGTTTCCAGGCTCGAAACATCACCCCTAAACCACCTCCTGGTTTCAACTCAATGCCAATGCCACAACCACCTATTAACTATCCAGCTCCATTCATTAATAAGCATCCATCTGCCACACCACCTTTTCCCAGGGGTGGCAAACAGAATGACCTGCATGCTCATAGTCCACCAAAATTATTCAGTTCATCACCACCGAAAAATTTCCCACCAAATAAAAATGCCTTTCATCATGTGCAGGAGCCATCATGGCCTGCAAATAGGCAAGGTTTTCAACTTGATAGGCATCTGAATCCTCAACTTTCAAGGAGCTTGCCATCACATCCTCTACATCCTGGTCATCGGAATATGCAAGTTGAAAGGCATCATGTACCTCATGGTCCAAGGAATTTCAATCCATCCTGGCAAAGCAGACCTTTTCCACCAAAAGATCATATGCCCCATCCTAATCAGCCTCATAATTTGGATCACAGGTTGAATAGGACCAACTCTGATAATTCATACAATTCCAATCACGAAAATAGATGGTAGTATCATGAAAAGACCAGCAGATTTTTTAATCAAAGAAACCTCATATTGATAGATTTTTAAAAGAAGATGGAGGCTGCACAAGCATTAAATAACGATTGATATTAACTTGTATGTATGTAAAGAGCGTAAAGAAATGCGCTTTTATATGTGATTTCCATTCTTTTTTTTTCTCCATAGTTTTTATTTTATTTTTTAAACGATGAACTTAAAGCAGTTGTTGCTCAATCAAAAACATATAGATTTGAACTTGGTTATTTTTTTTTTATGACGACGAGGTTAATTTTATTTTACTGCACAATATTTCTCATGTGAGAAATTGTTGACGATTTTTAAGTTATTTCATTTTGAAGGGTTATACAGTTGTAAACTCTGCTCAATTGTTTTGGTTGAGACAGTTTGTTTTTGTTAAGAGGGGAAAAAGTTATTTTTCAAATTAATCCTATGTTATTACATTAGTTTTGAAGGGGAAGAATTATGGTATACAACTTCATTAAATATAATAATGCAATGAATATGTGCAGTTCCTTTATTGGAAAATTAGCAAGGAAAATGCTAATTTAACTGAATTGCTTTAATTGGTTGCATTATGCATTTGATAAAAAAAAAAGTGTGTGAAGTTGTAAAGGATTACCTGATTGTATTTAGTATTTCCTCCTTATTTTACTTTTAAAACTTCAGACACACGAAA
The DNA here is from genome assembly GCA_026289955.1 of Argiope argentata. NCBI lineage: Eukaryota > Metazoa > Arthropoda > Arachnida > Araneae > Araneidae > Argiope > Argiope argentata. Next base: position 2,919,840 of record JAOUZG010051355.1, read on the forward strand.
TGATATGAATTAAAATATAAATGTAATTTATATATATATATCTAAAAATAGACATATGTATATTAATTAAATTTTCAGAAATTTTATGTGCATTTATATAAAATTCTATTACAGTTGTCTGTGAAAATACCTCCAAATTTTCTTTTTTTCCCTCTCTCTTTCTCTTTTAATTTTCTTTTAAGTTGACATCAGTTTGAATCGATAAAAGACTTTTCTCATGAGAAAAGATTGCTGTGTAAATCTATGAATCTTGTTTTCATTTATTTGGAATCATTTTAAAATTAAATTTCTCTTGAATTAACTTGAACATCAAAATGAATCTTTTTGTAACTATGAATAGAACTTTTTTGGGGTGAGGGGAGGCTTTTAAAAAAAATTAAAATTTCATATAATTTGGTAATTAATGGTTAATATGACTTATAAGATTATAATAAATTTGTGGCAAGGTGAATCCATAATTTTGATTATACTTTCTTTATGTCCATCTCTTTAGTAAGAAATTATCAATTTTTCATAGTTTTGAAGAATGTAGTAAAAATCCAACTATATATATATATATATATATATATATATATATATATATATATATATATATATATATATAATATGCACTGATTTTATCAAGGCTAAGAGAATGAAGAAAGTGGAAAGAAAACAAATATGACTTAGGATTGTGCATTCTGTTCGAAAAAAAATCTTTCTAGCATAGAAAGTTTAGGTAAACTTATCATACCGGTGAATTTACGGTGAAAAATATTAATTACTCTAAAAAATTAGAAAACTCTTAGAATATTTTGAAAATTTTTCTTAAAATTTAGTAAAAGTTCTTAAATTTGATAAAATTTGATTATAATTATGTTTGCACATTTTCATGAAATATGAAATTGGCATAAAATTTTTATTCAGATGTGTGTATTAAAAAAGATTTTTCAAAAGTATAATTTAATAAAAGCTGAAAGTATGTTACAGTGGATATTTATTTTTTAAAAAAATGAAGTAAATTTGAAATATTTTTAATATATTTATTTTATTAAAAATTGCTTTTCAAATTTTTATTTCTGTTATTTTATTCTTGCAACCATTCTATTAGAATTCTGTGTAAAATTTATACAATATTTTCCATTCTATCCCTCACCATTATTATTATTTTAATTTTTTTTTCTCCTTTCAAAAGTTTTTTTTCTGTTTTTTTATTTCTTAAGTTCTGATATTTATTGCTTTTAAATTTCCTTGAATTTTCATGGTGATCTTTTCACACAATTGAATTGCTTTTGCAAAGGTGGAGGAAGAAATTTTTAGGAAGCCTTTTCTAAATAATAACAGAAGGAAAATGTAAATACTTATAAGTATTGAGACTTGGAAAAAACAAACTTATTCCTTATTATATATTTCATGATGATATATATATATATATATATATTCATTTCTTTTATCCACAGATAATGATTTATTTTGCAAATAAAATGTTAAATGCTATGGCTTAATAAATATTCTTATGACATAGCTAATTTGAATAATTCTAACATGAAGTATTTCAAAAAGAGGATGAAACAGATATTCCTTATTAGTGCTTAAAGACGAAGTTAATCAATGCAAGTCTTTTTAATGAAAAAACAGTCAATGGCAAGTTTTTTCATTACACTAGCAAATGTAATACCTCAATATTATTATGATAAAATAATGATGGATAAATTATGTAGTTATCTCGAGTTAGATTCTCTTAAGATGAAAGAGAAAAACTGTGATCTGGAATATTCTAGTATCCCCTTATTTCTCCTTACAGTATTTGGAGTTAATTGTTGTTAGGTGAAAACTGAATGAGAATTGGCTATATTCATTTTTCAAAGTATGAGCATCTTTGATAGCCGTACTTATATCTTAATAACTGTAGTAGAATCATGACTTTTTTTACTGTGAAATGTGCTATGTAGCTAAAGATTATTTATTGTGGAATAATTTTCTACTTCTGCTTTTAATTTGACTTGTGAATCAATTATGTTTGTATTTAATTTTTTAAAAATAAGATATAATGAAACCTCAACTTTTTTTCTTTAAGGGCTGAATAGGTTTGAAGATGTTTGACTAATGATGTTGTGAAAAAATTTATCTTAAACTGATTTTTTTTTAATGTATACATTCTGTATGTCTATCAAGTTATATCAGCATGATAATTGTTGAATGTAAAGTGTTTAAGCTTAGGTGCTTTTAAAACTTGCTGAGCTTGATGATTTTAAAATGTATTACTTTTTTAATGTTGCAGTTTTAATTGTTTTCATATATCAAATATCAATATGAGTTTCACTGACAAGCACAAACATATAGTCAAGCTGTTTTTTCTTTTTTAAAAATCATGTTAAATTTTAAAAAAGTTTTGCAATTATTTTAAATAGTTATAAATTAAATTGAGTCCATTTTAATGGTGCCCCAATAGATAATTTTTTAATCATTAGAGGAAGTAACTTGCTTCTAATTTGAAAACTGTTTTTGAATTGTCTAAAGAATAGTAGATTGTATTCTTTGAGGCAATAAATATGAAATAAAATATTAAAATTTGTTTATAGCCTCTGGTTTTTAAATAATTAGTAAAAATATTTGTAGTGCACTAACATCTTAAAACGTAAAAATTCTACTTGTTCAAAATCAACCAAATTACAAAACTGTGAATATCATTAGTTTAAACCATTTTTGTCCAGTGGCCGTCTCATTGAAGGTCTATAAATGAATCATAATCTTTTCTTCCTGGTGTTATGTTATTGAAGTAATAATAAATTTGAAATTTGATGTTTTATTCACAGAAACGTTGTTGTTTATGTCATTAGGGCTTTTAGTATATCAAATATAACTGATAGGATCAAGAAACTGTATAAAAGTTTATATATGGCAATTTTTCAGTAGTCTTTTTATTGCCTCAAATATGAAATGTAAGTCTATATTTCAATTAAAACATTTTTCTAGCTTGAAATATATGTTCATCATTAGCAGTTCAGAAATTAGCCATTGAGCACAATTAGAATGATTACCCTAAATAATAATTTTGCAAATATTTGAATTTATTTTTGTCAGTTGATTTCAGCATCTCAGTTTCAACTGATTCAGTAGAGCTTCAAATGAGTGTTTTTTAAAAAAATAATTGTACAATTTTCGAAATGCAAGTGCTTCTGGGATTACTCCTTGCATGTGTTTAAAATATAATGAAGGTGTAATTTAGCTTTAAATTGCACTTTCGCCCAGCCTATTCGATTTCTCTGAGTGTACAAAACAGTTGTCATTGCTTAAACAAACAATCAAGTTGAGTCATATGGCAATGCCTAGCCTTTATTTTAGATGACAGTGTTTATTTTTATTGAAGTTTTAAATCAGGCTTTTATGAATTTGAATATATAATATAAATGTTTTGAATATATGATATAAAGCAGAAAGACTTATTGCTTTATCTAGATTTGAAATATCAATAATATATAATTAAACTATTTCAAAGAAATGCTAATCATTAGATCTTTCACAAATGAAGTATTTAATAAAACACTTGTATTTGTTGTCAAATTGTGTGAATGCTTCTGCCTACAGAGCAACTGTGAAACGACATTTTAATCTTATGACTCGTTAGTCATTTCGGAGTTGCTCTTAATTTCTGTGATCCCTAACAAAAGTGATGTTTTAAAATAGATGTCAATTAAAGATTGTGAACCATTTTAGTTCTATTCTGAGAACTCATACATGATTTTCTTTTCTGTTTCTCATCTCTTTTAGTTATATATTCTTGCTTAGTGTAATTTATTTTTTAAACATTACAAACTATTTTCGCAGCTGTGATGTGAAAACCGTATTTTAAAGATATATCCAGTGTTTTAGCATTTTAATTGTATTGATGGAAGCACTTTATTAGACATGGCACTGATAAAATATTAATTGTTGTAGAAAAGAATGAATTAATAATTCCCTGGTTTGTTATCCATCTATATTTATTTATATTTTTGATTTCTTTGAATTTTTTTGAGCAAGTGTTAAATTTTTTTAATATAATTTTGACTTAAGAATGTAAAGATACTTAAAATAATTTTATTTGAATATTTTTTAATTGGAAATCAGTCGACAATTAATTTCATTTCTATGAGGAGAATGAATTTTAAGTTGTATGTTTTACTCAGAATAAACTGTTTCTTTTTAAACTTCTTTCTGGTGGTGTTTTTTTCTTTTCTTACTAAGTATTTTGCCTTTTTTTTACCGGCATGTGGGATTTTTAAAAAAAATAAATATTTAAAAATAATTTATATCTCATATTTTTTTCTTCATTTTTTTAGTTTTACTAAAACAATGGTCTACATTCACTTACTTAATTTAACATCAATTTAATGAAATGTTTTATAGTATTTTAATGTTGAATTACACTTGTATATTATTCTCCAAATTACAAAAGATAATTTCTATATTACAAAATTACAGCTAAGTTAGTCTTTTACATTTTAATTAATAATTTCCTTTTTAACTATTCTTTTTCTTTTTACAAAGTTTTTAAATAGAAGGCAGAGGCTTTGTTACGTGAAGATTCAGTTGTGATGATTTCATTTTAAGTATATCTATTCTGTTTTTATCCAGAAATATTGAAACCTTTGAAATGAAGTACTACCAAAATTTCAAATAGATTCTATTTCGATTAAAAAATAGATACATATATATATATATATATATAAATATATAATATGGTTTTAATGCTATATGTATTTTTATCTGTTCTGAATAAAATATTAAAAATCTGAATAAATAAAATTTCTTAATGAGAACAGCAAATGCATTTTCACTGTAATGCACCCTTAGTTATACATAAATTCACATAAATTTAGAATTTTTTTCCCTTCTATAATTTGAAGAAATAAAGAGAGAGAGAGCATTGAAGCTTTCAATATTCGACAGATATTTTGCCTAAATATTGCTTTTTAAACATCCTAGAATTACCTCCCCCCTCTCTTTTAAAAAAAGTCAATTGGAATTGCACATGTGAACATATTCCAACTGCACCAACTATAGCAGTGAAAATAAATTTGAGATAATTTATTAAAAAGGCTTAACAAGTAATATTAAAAAAAAACTTTTTTAAAAATCAATCTTACTTAGGTAATGAGGATTTTTTTTAATTTTAGCTACTTTTAAAAAAAAACTAATTACAATTGTTGTTGTTCTCGTTGCAAGGAGGGGTGCAGTTGTTTCTAAGGGTATGACCCCTGAGTACCCGAGGGCAGAAGTATGACTTCAAGCTCACGTGTACATCACAAACCCTTTTTACAAGACGGACTTTATTCATGCATTGCATTCAGTCATCCATCCGCAGATCATAATTTTGATCTGAAACAGAGAGCGATCACCTCTGACCCAGTACTCCCAGTGGTATTACCCTCCACATGAAGAACTTTGTGGCCACGACAGATTTAACGTCCATCACTTGTGGAGAACTTCGGCTTCAGGTGCGAACTCGCAACCCAAGGGATGCGATTCTAACGCCCTACCAACCAGGCTATCCAAGCCTAACAATTACAGTTACCATAAATAATTAATCAAAAAAGTATTCTAACGTTGAATCTTCAATGCAAAATGCGTGAATTTTCTGCACCAGTTGGGGTAACGCAATACAGATGAGAAATTTCAAATTTTCTTTCTTCTGTATTTTTTAAATTCGAAAGTACTTCAAAATGAATCCGAAAAATCGATTCATTAACAATGTTTGATTTTAAATGCATCAAACGACCAGAAAATAAACAGAATCATTCGAAATAATCGGCCGAAAACTTGTTAAGCCTAACCTCATTGTCGCGGGGGAAAAAGAAACTGAATTAATTCTTTTCTTATCTGGAGATGAAGAAATGAAGATTTTTTTACGAGAAAGCTAGCTTTTAATGAATGAATAAAAAATTAATGAATTAATATTTGAATAAATTGTATTTACAACATGTCATTCACTACAAGTTAAAAAAATTACTTGAATTTGATTGGATGAATAAAAATTATCTAATTAAGGATTGAAAATGTGAACATTATATATATATATATATATATAGAGAGAGAGAGAGAGCTAATTGAAAATAAGGAATTGAAAAATATTGAAGGCTTATTAAAATGAAATGAATTGGATCAGGGATTTGGGTGCAATTCATGAAATAACTTTTCTTCAAATTCATCAAATCTCTTGATATTCTTGCTTTTTTGTGTGCTTTGAATCATATGATTTTTAAATAAAAACTTTGGAATCGATCTCTTTCTGGCGTCTTTTCTAATTTCTCACATGTCAGAAAATGTCTTGCATGACATTGGCATATAATAGTTGTGTTTTAGACAGGTTTTTCTCAATCGATTGATACAAGACTGCACTTGTAATACAAAATTCCACACCAAATTTTATACAATAAGATCTGCAGGATTGATGTTAAATTTGTGTGCCGAATTTTATCGATAGCTCACTTTGTTTTGTAGTTATCGTATTAATTAATATTCGAACCGACGAACTTCCCCTGAATGACTTTTACTCAAATTTTGAAAGAAATCTGCAGATTTGATGTAAAGACCGTATACGAAATTTCAGCTTGAAAGTACTTTTTTCAGTTATCTTTGTTGTAATCGGACATTTTCCAAAAATGTGTTTGTCGAACGCAGGGAGATCTAAAACGTGAAGATTCACCAAGTCTTAAACTAATTCTTTTGACGATTACTATACTTTCTCTATTTTTCGTACGCGAGAACATAAGAAAATCCTTACTCATTTCATTGAAATTGAATCCAAGAGTAGAATTCATTTTAAGTATATTTTATTAATGCATCAAATAACTTTATTTCTACATTAGCTTTTATCCGCGACTTCGTGCGAATGGAAAAGCACACAATTAATCTAAAATCGGTTGATTTACAGTGCGTACCGGAAATAAAGTAAAACTTTAAATCAACTCCGTATTTCTTTAAGATCAGGTCAAATCTATTTTATTTATCGATTGAAATAGTTACAACAGTATTATACGCATATTTTTTAAACTCCTAATTAAAATGAATTCGGCGATAATTCAAATTTGGCGATAAAGAACGAAGGCTTAATACATAAGTATCCAAAGTTCTTAAGTTCTGATGATTTTAAACATGCGAAACGTCTTCTTAAATTAATATAAAATGCAATTTCGAGATCATTTCTAATACTTTTATTAAATGTTCTCTACATCTACAGTGGCGTGTCTAACACGAGCATCTCATCATTGAATTTTAACTTTTAAATCAGTAATTAATTTAAAATAAGTGTAGTCTTAAGTGTTTGTAAAAATGCCATTAAAGTTAAATCGTGTGATGGTTTTTTTTTTTTTTTTTGTAGACACTGTTAAAGGTAAAAATGTATTTGTGATCTTATTAATCTAAGACTTCAAGATAATCCCTTGAAATTAACCTTTCAGTTGTTTTTAATACTGATCTGAAAAATATATCAGTTAAGATTCTACTACCTGTAGACATAAAATATACATCTTAAAATGCACTGAAGTGACAAAAGTCATGGGATAGCAATATGCAAATATACAGATGACAGTAGTATCGCAGCGAAAATGTATAAATGCGCAGTTCGTTTTCCAGAGCTTTCATTTGTGTTCAAGTTATTCATATGAACAGGTTTTTCGTGATTTATGGCGGCACGACGAGAATTAACAGACTTTGAACGTGGAATGTTAGTTGGAGCTAGACGCATGGGTCATTCCATTGCGGATATCGTTAGTGAATTCAACATTCCGAGATCCACAGTATCAAGAGTGCGCGGAGAGTATGAAATTTCAGGCATCCCATCCCATCATGGACAGCGCAGTGGGCAACCACCTGCACTTAACGACCGAGACCACCAACGTCTGTGTAGAATGGTCAATGTTAATAGACACGCAGCACTTCGTCAAATAACTGCAGGAATCAATGTGGGACGTGTCTGATGGGACTGTGCGGCGAAATTTGTCTTCCTTGGGCTATGACAGCAGAAGACCGACCCGAGTGCCTTTACTGACAGTACGACATCGCCTGCAACGACTCTCCTGGGCTCGTGAGCATATCGACTGGTCCCTAGACCAATGGAAAACCGTGACGTGGTCAGATGAGTGACGATTTCAGTTGTTACGAGCTGATGGTAGAGTTCGAGTGTGGCGCAGACCCCACGAAGCCATGGACCCAAACTGTCAGCAAGGCACTGTTCAAGCTGGTGGTGGCTGCATAATGGTGTGGGCTGTTTTTACATGGCATGGACTCGGTCTTCTGGTGCAACTGAACCGATCATTGACTGGAAATGGTTATGTTCAGCTGCTTGCAGAACACTTGCAGCCATTCATGGACTTCACGTACCCACACAACGATGGGATTTTTAAGGATGACAATGCGCCATGTCACCGGGCCAGAACTGTTCGCGATTGGTTTGAAGAACATTCCGGACAATTCCAGCTCCTGGTCTGGCCACCTAGATCGCCCGATATGAATCCCATCGAGCATTTATTTGACATCATCGAAAGGTCCGTTCGTGCCCAAACTCCTGCACCATCCACACTTTCACAATTATGGACGTCTATACAGACAGCATGGCTCACTATTCCTGCAGAGGACTTCCAACGACTTGTGGACTCCGTGACACGTCGAGTTGTTGCACTTCGCTGGGCAAAAGGAGGACCGACACGATATTAACAGTCATCCCATGACTTTTGTCACTTCAGTGTAAAAATGCTATGTCTTTTGTTTCCACCAAATATGATCATAAACATTTTATTATCACACATGTAAAACATATCTGTTCTAGATTGTCATCAGACATAACTTTTTATTCTTTTAGTGCGGTCAAGTTCACAAAATAGTTTTCAGATAGTACTGAATGTTAATAAAGCAGCAAACAAGCAAATTGGAAATTGCCCACTAATAACTGTTCCTGCTCTGTTCAGTCAAAATGAACTTAAATAGAACAAAACTCACACATTTGGTTTCTTCATAAATATTAGTTGCCCGCGCGACAGAGGAAATGTTCACTCGCGACACCATTTCCTCTGTCGCGAGTGAAGGTCGCGATACGAACTTGCGATTCTAAGGCCGGTAGCCGAGTAACAACCACTATACCAAAAAGTCAACTTCAGTATCGTAGATGTTATCTGGCTTATAAGGTTAGCGCCACAGTACTCCCCCACCAGTGAGTCGGACGAGAGACGAACGATTTTGAAAGTGCCAAGCGTATGGCGAGCGTGTGAGTTTGTGGCGCTGTTATATTCAGTTCATAAAGATAGGTTATAAGAACATTATTATAATTTCAGAATGATTAATGCAGATTATATTTCATATTAAAAAGAAGCGAAATTATATCATGTTAACATCATTTTTTATTCCATCAACAAGCAACTAGTGTTGCCAATTCTTTTAGAACAAACTTGTGAAAACAAAGATAATAATAATACAGATATAGCTGCTACATCACTCCTTCCTTCCATGTTAATACTAGAACGAAACACTTCTATCATAACCTCTACCACTTATCAATCCAAATACATTGCTATCTAAATTTTAGAAAGAATGTAAAACACAGAAATGAATACAGTGAATCGGATTCGAAGCTCATATAAATTCCATCAGTTCAAGGTGCATTGGAGTTTTTAATTTGAAAATCAGTTGTCTTTCGATTTGATAAGCCACTTACCTAACCCAACGAGGATAATAGAAACCAAGACTGAAGTGGCCCCTATTATCGTGTACAAATCAGGTACCTCGTTGAAGATGAAGATCTGCCATACAAATGCCAGACCTATATCCGACGCAGCTCGCATGATGATCACGGGTCCAGCATATTCACATTGGAGCGCCATCACCACTAGTGAAATACTGCAGTAACTGAATAATCCAAGCAATATGATCAACAGGCCTTGGATGCCGCATTGCTGCCAGTGGAAGTGTCCAAATAGTGATGTAAGAACCGCAACTACCAAAAATCCTACCCAGCTATAATTGAAGGTTACGATGGACTGAGGGACACCTTTTACCTTCCTTGTAAGTAATACAACTGCACTTACGAAAAAGATAGAGAGTATGGCTGCTATAATGCCGTATGATTTCTGATGACTGTAAATAATCGGTATTCCAGTGAAACGGGAAGGCAACCTGGTTATGAAGATGATTCCTAAGAGAGTGAAGACAACAGCGATTGATTGAAGAACATTACAAGGCTCTTTGAAGAATATTCTAGCAAAGATGATCACGAAGACTGGCGAACTGAAGATTATGGTATTTGCTTCCGCTAATTCCAAATATTGAAATGCGGTGAAACTACAGAATTGGTTGAGTCCACCAGATATCCCTCTCATCACAAGAAGGTAGCGGGACTTCCTGGGGCCCAAAGGGTTCTGTCCAGTTTTGTAAGTCTCCGGCAAGGACATAGTACAAGTCGCTAAAAACCTGATCATAGCAAGTTGTCCTGGATGAAGGTTTTTCAATTGCTTGACAAGCAGGACAACGAAGGAAAAGCAGACACCAGATAGAGTGGCTAAGATGAGTCCCCTGAAGATAGAAGGACGTTTGGCGACCTCAGTGGTTGTGTCGCTCAATTGAGCCCCTCCTTGCTTAGAGTCCATTTTCATCATTTGGGGAATGAAGCTTTCGGAGTTGTGTCACCACTTGTCTGAAAATGAATATATCATAACATTAAAATTAAGTGTACATTACATAGCGCGATATGAGAATCTCCCCTCCGCTTGGCACTATTTGGCACACTTTTCAAAACTCACCAACTCTCTGCACTGTAATAAACCCCTCAAAAGTCAATGCGTCCAATCAGGTCCCAACTAAGCCTAGATGGGGCCCGGGGTAAAAACTTCTTTGAGGTCTCTTCTACTTTAATTCTTTAGTAATGAAGAACATTCATTAAAGAAAAAAAGTAAAACAAAGCTTATATTCAATTTTGGCCCCTCCCCCACATAAATGGGAAGAAGCACGGCTCACGAAATTTGACGCATTTTCGCTCTTTGGCGAAGTGGAGGGGTGGTTCGACGGATAAACTCATTACATTATTCTAACAATGGGAATGGCTAAAATTTATCGCATACCTTCTAAAAAAGGTATTATTTACCTCCACCTTGCATAAAATAATGTATTTTGTGTAAAGCAATGAATCCCTTGTATTGAATTGGTGTAAAATATTTAAATATTGATCTTTGGCTTGAATTCAGCATTTTTATTTGTTTCATCGTATCATCCTTGGCATGTTTTTTGACGATGAATCTCTGGCTTAGATTTAATATATCCGAAAATCGGTTTCGTGTTTTAGGCGTGCTTTTTCCAAAATATTGAAGCTAAAATTTAACATTGAGCTCTAACTATATACTATATTTACAAAATTGTATTGTAACTTTCGTATATTTAAGTGGTTGTGTTTTTGAGTTAATGAGTTTACATGTTTGTGAAAGCACCGATCGATAGATAGTTAACTTTGCGACGGATATTGTTTGAAATTGGATACTATATTCTTTATATTAATTTTGTGTTCCAAATTTTATCCATCTGGCTGTGTTTGTTTTGATGTCTTTGTCTTAGCATATATTCGAACACTAGGGAAAGGTAGATTTCCTTTAATATAAATTACAAATTTGGTGTAAAACTCTTCATCCACATAGCTCAAAATATTTTTGTAATCTTTGCCACATTCAGACAGACAATAATAAAACCAAAGTGTGTTTTTTGAACACATGTAAAAGGTTTCAAATATGGGGATTCTTCAAAATTGGAAGTTGGAATTTTTTGACGCCTACAATACTTTCATTATACACTCATTATACACCTGTCCATAAATTACGGATAATTCAGAGTCACACGGAAATCGAACTCTAAAATACATATATCACCCGTAAAATGACTACACCTATTTTCATAAATAATATACAAATCGCAGGAAGTCACCAGATGACACCGATAGTACGTCACAATGACGAGAGTGTAAGAGAAGGATGCATGAATACAGACAAAAATGTTCCCCAAGGGTTTTGTAAGCCTTTCAATGCAATAACCACATAGTTATGACACAAAAGACGCAATAGGATGATTTTTTACGTTGTAGAATTGTCGGCCGTCTGGGACAAGGACGGACCCAGCTGGAAGTATTCGAAGAACTTGGAATTGCTCACAGTCCAGAATGGAATTGCCCGGAATTGCTCATTTCCAGGCTTTGGCAACGATTTCAAGATTATGGCAATGTCAGAATACTATAAAACAAGTCACCCCCGAGTTACAACGCCGAACGAGGGCCGATATTTTGCAGTTACTGCCAAAAGAAACAAACGGAGCACAGCATCAGACCTGTCTCATTAGCTCTCTGCAGCCACTGGTTCGACAGATTCAAGGCAGACGCTTAGGACAGATTGGTCTATATGCTCGTAGACCTGTCATATATGTTCCTCTTACTTTAACTCACTGTCGCTTGCGGTTAGCCTGGAGTAGACATAGTACCTCTCCATGCCTCTGTGACTATGATCGTTGAGATAATTGCCTGGGGTAGATAGAATGCACTGTAGATACCGCAAAAGAGGGCTTGTGTGATGCTTTACGACGAGTCAAAATTTAGATTGCAGTATGATTCTCAGAGGATTTTCATATGGAGGGGGACAGGTACCTGTTATCACCAAGAGAACATCATTGAATGACATCTTTATGGTGGTGATGGATTGCGCGTTTGGAGAAGAATTATTCTGGGTTCCTGAACTGAACTGCATGTTCAAATTGGAACCTTGGCATGCCAAATGTATTGTGACGTCATTCTTTATCAACATTTACATGTTGTTTCAGTGTGCAGAATGTCTGTTTATCGATGATAACACCCGTTATCACCGTGAAAACATTGTTAACGAATGCCTTCGATAGGTGGATATCACCTGTATAGACAGGCCAGCATTCTCACCGGACTTGAATCCAGTAGAGTATGTGTGAGACTTGCTTGGACAATGAGTTGCAGCCCGTCAACCACCTCCGACATGTCTACCGGAACTTTGGAGAGCATCGCTTGATGAGTCGTTAATAGTCTTCAAGATCAGATCAATAATTTGATACTTAGCATGCCTTGGCGTTGTACAGATTGTATTGCAACGTCTCGGACACATACTATGTGTTAATCATCATACCAACCTTGTAATGGTTTTTTTTGTAATTTTTTGAAAGGGAAAAAATCCAAAGGGGGGGGGGGTTCCAAAAAAGGATAGCAAACTTATAGCATCTCTTTTGCTCTTTACCTTTTGTTTAATTAATTGGCTTTACAAATATGTCAAATAAGTTTTGCTTCTGATTCTTTCTTTTCCTGAACTTAAATTATCCTTAATTTATGGACATAAGTGTACTTCGAATACGAGAAAATAAAATAGCGGATGCTGTTTCCCCAAGGCTTTCTTGAATACTCTCAATAAGGATGTTGTTTTCCATTCTCTGCGAAGAATTGTAAACCTTGGGTACAATTCTTCGCAGAGAATGGAATGTCGAATGGAATTGGGGTACAATTGTTACAAATATTGATCTTTGGCTTGAATTTAGAATCTATCGTGTGATCCTTGGCGAATTTTTTGGCAATTAATTCCTGGCGTATGTTTAATAGTATTTGAAAATTAAATGTCTTTTAATCACAGAATTGGAATTATATTTTATTATTATATTCTTTTATAATTATATTATTATCATGTATTCTTTTATTATTTATTTATATTCTTATATTCTTATATAGTTATTATCTATTATTATTACGAAATTATATAAAAAATTTCATATATTTAAGGCATTGCACTGTTGATATATCATGTTTACATACTTATGAAAGTACCGACTGACAGAGGGACAACCTTTAAACAGATTCAAATTTGATACAAATATGCATTTTTTATGCTAAATTCGAATTCTAAATTTTATCCACCTAGTAATTTTGTTTTGTAGTTTTATTTTGTTATGTTAACTTATATACGAACAGCTGGACAGATAGTTTGGCTCAGTAGATTTTGCTCAAAATTTGATCAAAATTTACAATTTTGGTGTAAAGACTATGCCCTAAAATTCATCCATGTAATTAAAAACGTTTATTAGCTATTTTTGTAACAGACAGGCATTTTTTTAACGTTTTCAAATTCAGAGAGTATAAAAGTATAAAATGTGGCGATTCGAATTCGAATTTTTTTGACGTTACAATACTTTTTCTATATTTTATAAATGAAAAAATAAAAAAGTTAGTGATTCATTACACTTTCATAATATTACTTTCATCTAAGGTGTAAAAAAAAGGATAAGGAAATTTTTTGGATAAAATAATATTATTTTATAATAATTTTTAGATGTTTATCATTAATCCTTTTTATACATTTTTTATTACAACAAAATATTCTTGTAATAATTTATTTTGCAAAAACAAATAATTTTTATAACATATTAGCTTTTACCCACGACTTAGTATGCATGGAAAAGCACACAATTAACTTTAAAATAATTTATTTGCAGTGTGTACAAGCAAAGAAAAATTAAAATATAAAAACCAAAACAGCAAATCAAATCCGCATTTTTTAAATTTAACTCAAGTTTATTTTATTTATCTATCGAGATTGATATAGCTACAACAGTATTATACAGATATTTTTGAAATTTTTAATTAAGCTGAAAATACAGTTGTCAACAATTACAACACACTACACATGCGTGAATTTTCAACGCCAGTTGGGGCAACACAATAGATATTAGAAAATTTTGATTTCCTTTATTCTGTTTTATTTTAATTCAAAAAATACTTCAAAATGAATCCGAAAAATCGATTAATTAACAATGTTTATTTTTAAATGCATCAAGCGCTAAGAAAGTAAACAGAATCGTTTGAAATAAACGGTCGAAAATATATTAAGCCTAACCTCATTAGCGTGGGAAAAAACAAACTGGTCTTACTCATTTGGCGGTGGAGAAATGAAGATTTTTGGCTGAAAAGTTAGTTTTTAATTAATAAAAAAATTAACCACTCAATTAACTGGAATAAATAGTAGCCTACATCCTATTTTAGACAATAATCTATATCTGCGCTAATATTCATTGTTTTGTTCAGCTGTTTGGTAGTGATAGACTAACATCATCCATCCATCCAAACTTTTAGATTTATAATAGTATAGATTATTTCAGGTTTATAACAATAGAAGAACATCGATCGTTGACATGCCATTCATGGTTATATTGTTTGATTTGGCCAAAAATATTTTATCAGAAATTTTCGCTTTCTCGTATTCTTAGTATAGAGAAAATATAATAATCGCCAAAAAATACAAATTCGAATTTTGACGAATTTCCAAGTTTTATACCTCTCTAACTTCGAAAAACATTTTTAGAAATCGTCCATCTATCCGTCTTTCTGTTTGTGATAAAGATAATTCAAAATCTCTTTGAGCCAGACAATTGAAATTTGGAATGCACCCCAAACACCAATTTTGCAAAATATTAGATTTTGTGACGACAGAGCCAGTTTTTTGCCCAATTTTTCAATCGATTGAGAAAAATGCATTTAAAAACAAAGATTAAGTTTTTGAATACTATTAACGCATGTCAGAAATTAATCTCCAGATAACTCGCCAGAAAAGACAAGTCAATTTTAGTAAAAATATTAAATACATGCCAAAAGTTAATATTTCAAAGCTGTTGCAAGCCAATCCCATTTAAGGCTTGGTTAATAAGCGCTGGTTTTTAATATCGATTTTAAGTATTGTCTCTACGAAGGATTTACCGAAATCAATATATCTAAAACAAATGGGTAACTTCAAAGAGTTATTTTAAAGATAGAGCGGAAATTTATTTTGTTTACAAAATGGGATTTTGAAGTGCACGATGTTCATAGAGAATCAAATTATAGAAGAAGAAAATGGACTAACAATAAATTATCGTATATTCATAATGAATTCACGAGACAAAACAGAAAGAAATAAATTTATTTATAAAGAGATTCTCAACATTAGTTTTAATTTGAATAAATAATATTTTAGTCTTTTAAAACAATTATGGGGATTAAATCTATTCTTATGTTCAAATACCACTGAAACAAACATTAAAATAAAATATGTTTATCAAAGAAAAAATCGTTTGCTTTTAAATTTTAATATTATTTTAATTGAAATAAAAATAGATGCTGTTATAAAATGTCTGAAAAGGAATCGTCTGCTAAACGTCTGTTAACAGATTTAGATTATAATATTTAAAGAACAATTCATTGCCTACGTTTTTTTAGACATCGCAAAACCTCATAACCAAAGCAATATCATGTTCTCACATGATAAAAACAGTCTATAAAAATGGTTTACAGTATTAATAAACTACGTTGAAAAATGCCTATGAGATACTTTTTTGAAAAATAAAAGAAAGAAAAATATTCTTATAACAATACTTACCACTTAGAAACACAAAGTCACCGTTTAAAAAAAACCCCCTGAGCAGTTGATATTTCGAGTTTTACGTTCACCGTTGGTGTTAATAATGAACACTGCTGTGTCCATTTTTAGTGTTTGCTGCATTTTATTAACATTAATCAAAAAGAAGAATAAACAATAGAAACATCTTTCAACTTTCTTTTTGTTTTGAAATGAGAGTTACCTTCTCGCAAATCTACACTCAATGTAACGAGAGATGTAAAACATTATAATAAAAGATTCTTAAAGTATAATCTTTAAACATTTATTATATCTAATGATACATGCTCTGGTCTTGCAAATTTCCGAAGCTAAGAATAACGCGCGAAGTTATTTTAATAAACATTTTATGTTCTTAGTCATCGTCATATTTTCATGTATGCCTTTATCAATGAATAGAAAGTGGCTAATGCATATGAAAAACATTAACTTAGCTAAGCCTAGAAAATCTCAGCTTCATTTATTTTCTTTATTCATGAAAATACATTGCAAAAAATAAGGTTCAAAAATTACAATATCTATGCATAGCATAAAATGAAGTCTCCTGAAAGCGTCTCTATTTTGGAACCACAAAAACTCGATAAATAGTTTACGTAAATAAAAGATATTTATACCATTTTTTGAACATTTATTGGGGAAGGTTTTAGTACACTAAAATCATATCAAAATAAAAAGGGGTTATATAATTGCGATTTTAATTTATCCACACATGCGCGATAACCGCGAACTGCGCATTAGCAAATAGCTAGAGCTGTGGTATGTATATGTGATACATTTCTTTGTTTACCTCTGATTTTAAACAGCGATTCAAATCTCATTATAGGAAAAGAAGGAAATACAATCTCGAAATGATCGCCTGTGTTTTGTTTAAGGACATATATTTATACCTTTATAGCAGTCTAAATATTTCTAAATGTGTGCCATAAAAATGGTTTTGTTGCTATTTTTGATAATTTCTAAATATATTTTTATGTTTGTTTGATGTTACGTGACATGCCCGTGTCATATCAAGTAGAAGTTAGACTTGAGTTTAAAAGCTAATTCTTCTTCTTTGATGTTATGCCACAGGCAACGCTGTGTAGGTACTGCTAGTGACTTATGAGATATTAGCTTTTACCCGCGACTTCTTACGCATGGAAATTTTGATGTGTATGTCTGAGAACTGGCGGTCTTATCGCAACGTAAAATGTCATAAAACCGAATCATTATGGTGCTGTTAAAAATGATGTTCGCCAAAAAAAAAAAAAGAAGTTTGTCGCCAAATTTTAGCGAACGGCAGCAGTCGCCTTTTCAATCGTAAGATTTTGATGAACGCTGCGGCAAATGATCTGAAATATAGATAAAAAAAAACAATAAATACAAAAAAGGGGAATGCACTCACAAAAATTTAATCTAAAATAATGAAAGTAGGCGAAAGGAATACGGAAACCAGAAAAATTAAGGGAAATGAATAGAAAAGGCCGAATTACAATAACATAAAAAAATTATGGCAAAGTATAAAAAAATGCTGCCGAAAAATTACCAATCTTGCAAAGCACCAAATTGTTTTTTAACCTACACAACTAAATTAAAAATAATTTATTTGCAGCGTGTACCTGAAATTAAACAAAATAGCAAAAAGATTATTCAAATTCGTTTTGCTGATTAGGTTGACCAAAACAAAATCAAGTAAAGAACACACTAAGTAATAATTGGGGCAACGCAAATGCTTGAATTTTCTACGTCAGTTCGGACAGTACGGATTAAAAATTTTAAATTTCTTTATTGTTTTTTATTTTGACACTTTTCCGTTACCCGGGCTCAAGCGAAAAATCACCAAATGATGTAGAATTCTTCGAAAATTCTTACAGCGATTTTAGAGAGAAAAAAAATCGTTACATTATGTAGAATTTCACTAAATTTCTTGGGTGTTTTTTCGCTTGCGTCCGGTAAACGAAACCTTTATTTTAATTCAAAAATACTTCAGAATAAATCCGGAAGATCTATTAATTAATAATGTTTAATTTTAAATGCACGAAACGCTAAGAAAACAAACAGAATTGTTTGAAATAATCGGTCGAAAACATATTAAGCCTAACCATATTAGCGTGGGGAAAAACAAGCTCATAATCATTTGGTGGTGGAGAAATTAAGATTTTTGGCGGGGAAGCTAGTTTTTTTCACTGAAAATCAACACAATTTTTTTAAAAAAATGCAGTGGCTATTGGAAAGTCAACATGTCTCTAAAATTTCATGGAAACGTTTTTATTGGAATTCAGAATTAAAAGAAATGCCAGAATTTCGGTTTTTGAGAACAATATCTAAAAATATGAACCCCAAATTGATTTCTTGCTGGATAGAAATATTGTAAAATATTTCTCTCCGGCGGGTTCTTTTACATGATGCAGGACGTATGTTGTGGAGACACAATCAGCGGAACTCAGTTGAAAGCAACAATGACGTTTATTTACACAAAGAAGAGACGAATATACAGACGACAAATATGTACAACCGAGATGAACACAGAACAGCCCACTGTAGCAGACAGTAGCCATAATCGACCAAAGCTCTCAAAGCATAGACAGAATCCTCGGAGCTTTACTCTACATTCTCTCCAAACGGCTGAATTTATTAATGTCTCCTCACTTTAACTGCCAACTCACTACCACATACTGGCTACTCCACACACTGCTTCCACAGTAGGCAGCAAGACTCGGCACCTAGCACTCGCTAGAACTCAACACAACTCTGGCACTCCGCCGTTGCTTCGCTATCCCCTCGAAGAATCGTTATTTGTCTTCTACACTAGCTCCGCTTCCGACTTAATTTAATAAACGCAAACACCTATCAATTCAAAATCACCTTCAGCTAGGTGTAGTGTTCACGAGGCGCCTAGCCGCAAGAGGGGCTTATCCCCGGTCATGGTGCTTAACGAGCGGCATGTTTTCCAGTATCTGATCGTGGCACTCTAGGAAAGAGTCTAAAGTGAGCTGAGGTCCATGGTTGCGCTATATATCGAATTATTCCATTCAGTGGAGTAGGTGAGGTGGCGAGTGCTTGTATTCATTCTGATTGGCTGTTGCTGGGTGTGGGGTGTGGGGGTATGCATCCTTTGGGAATATTTATTTCGAGATGTATTATTTAAAAAATTAGAAATGATGAGAATTTAGGCTAAAATTAATCTGAAAAATTAACGCAAAGAACTGAATTAAGTAGAATGTTTCTTGGTCTTCCGATTTTAGGATTGGGGGAGAAAATAGGGATATTTTTAACTGCTTCGTTCTCTATTTTATCCATTTTTTATAAAAGTTTTGTGAGAACTTTTTGATGACCATCATTAATGGGGGGGTGTTCCGTTCTATTGACTCTCTATTTTGTCATATTATCTTTTTTATAGTGATATTTGTAATATTTAGTTTTCAAAGATGGCAACATTGTTATTAAGTTTATGGAATTCTGTGTGTTTTGTTTATCATTTGAATAAAGTTGGCGTTCGACATTTAATGCATGTTTTCTTTTCTACTGCTCGGAATATCTTACGAGGCTTTTGCTTTAAGTGTTTCATATTTAATATAAGTATAAGGCGTGAGCACGCAACATTTGGCGTCCGCGACAGTCTAAAATTGAGAAATTAAAAGAATTAGATAAAAGTATTTTCTATATAATGTTGGAAGATAGTGATGAAGCAGAGTTGGAAAAAGAAATTTCAGTACGCGATGAATATGAGGAAAGATTTTTAAAGTTGAAATTGTCTATTGAAGAGAATAATCGCGGTAAAGCTGATAAAGTGTCGAATGCTATCAATGAAACCCCAAGATACAAATTACCTAAAATTGAACTGAAGAAGTATAACGGGGAATTAATGGAATGGCTTGGATTCTGGAGCCAATTTTCAAAAATACACGAAGATGCTAGCTTGGCACCAGAAGACAAATTTCAGTATCTGATTCAATCAACTCAAGACGGTTCGAAGGCAAGGGAAGTAGTGCAAAGTTTCCCACCTACGGCACAAAATTATCCAAAAGTGATTCAGAGTTTGAAAGAACGTTTCGGTCAAGAGGATATGTTGGTGGAAGTCTATATAAGAGAACTTTTGAAATTAGTTATCAAGAACGTTGCAAAACCTTTGCCAATTCATGATGTATACGATAAATTGGAATCAGCTATGCGAGCGCTTGAATCACTCGGTATAACAGCGGAAAAATGTGCTCCATTATTGTAACCACTTGTTGAGAGCAGTTTATCCGAAGATATTTTGCGCACTTACAGAAGAAATGTTGATGCGGATCCAACTCCTACTGGTCTCTTAGAAAAACTTATGAAATTCATTAAGACTGAAGTCGAAGCCAAACAGAGAATTTCAATGGCAATGGATGGTTTTGGATTTGCCAAACAGGACTTAAGGGTTCGAACCAATAGATTGAAGATGTGGCTACTGCTTCGGAACTCTTGGTTCACAATGAAACAAGGTTATTCTGCCTTTTTTGTTCAAAAGCACATTCTAGTTCTGATTGTTTTATTGCTCAAAAAATGTCACTCGATGATAAACGGAAGACATTAAGAGCTAAGCAGGCTTGTTTCTCATGTTTAAAGGTCGGACATAACGCAAAAAGGTGTCGAATTAAGCTTAAATGCATAATATGTAGCAAGCACCATGTGCCGATTATGTGTCCGATGCTATCCGAGAAGAAAGGAGAAACTAAAAACCTTAGTTTTGATGAGTTAAAACCTGAGCAAAATCTTTCTGCGTTGTCTACTTTTGCCAAGGAGCCCAAGGTGTTTTTACAAACTTTAAAGATAACAGCTAGGGGACTACGCCGAAAAAGAGCTGTTCGAGCTCTAGTTGACACAGGATCCCAAAGGTCATATATTCTGAAGGAAACAGCCTCGGAACTGGGATGCGAATCATTCAGACAGGAAGTTATAATCCATTACCTTTTCGGTGGACTTAGGACTTCACAGAAAAATCATTCCTGTTTTAATGTTGAACTGGGAAGTCTTGAGGGCAGTTATATTGAAAATTTCGAGATTTTGGATCAACCCATAATTTGCGGAAATGTCAATTCTATAAAAAGAGGTCCCTGGATGGAAGAGGCTAGATGTCTTAATGTTCATATAACTGATACTGATGATCCACCAGGGCCTATTGAGGTTTTGATCGGAGCTGATCTTGCATCCAAAGTGTTCACTGGAAGGCAAATAAATTTGTCTTGTGGACTTCTTGCGATCGAAACTCGTTTAGGTTGGACATTAATGGGTAAAGTTACTTCTAGTCATGAAACCGAGAACATGGCCATGACTGTGACTTCATTATTTATACAGGAGGCTTCTATCACAGATCTATGGGACCTTGATGTTATTGGAATTAAAGATTCTGCTATGGCAAAATCTAAGAAAGAAGAAGATTTGGAAACGAAAATAAACTTATTAAATTCTATTGCAGTAACTACAGATGGTCGCTATGAGGTCGCACTACCATGGAAAGAAGAGCATCTGCCTTTTCCCTCTTATAAAGAATTAGCTTTGAAGAGATTAGAAAAAATGACAAAGAGGCTTCATTCCGAAAAGCTTTTCAATGCATATGACAGTACGTTGTCAGAATGGCAGAAATTAGGTTTTATTGAAGAAGTACCGTCTACAGATAAAGAATCAGGCATGCATTATCTCCTGCACAGACCAATTATAAAACATTATGGAACCACAAGAATAAGACCAGTCTTTGATGCATCAGCAAGGGAAAAGTGCAACCCATTATTAAACCAATGGTTAAATTGTGGACCAAACTTAATTGAACTAATCCCATCTCTAATTCTGATGTTTCGAGAGAAAAAATATGGCGTGTTAGCGGACATTGAAAATGTATATGCAGTAGTCATTTTTATCAGAGTGGAAGTGGCTCAGAGAGGGGAGGTTAATCTTTTAGCCGCCAAGTCTAGAGTTGATCCTCCTAAAGTACTCACTATACCTCGTTTGCAGTAGATAGCAGCTCTTATTGGAGCAAGAAAATGCCCCTCTTGTGATAAGAAGTGGCCGTATTATAAAATTACTTAAAAGAATGAATCTGTAATATGTGAAATATTAAATTTTATGAAGATTTTATTGAGCTGTCCTCCGACAGCTCAAGGTGGGAGGATGTTCCGTTCTATTGACTCTCTATTTTGTCATATTATCTTTTTTATAGTGATATTTGTAATATTTAGTTTTCAAAGATGGCAACATTGTTATTAAGTTTATGGAATTCTGTGTGTTTTGTTTATCATTTGAATAAAGTTGGCGTTCGGCATTTAATGCATGTTTTCTTTTCTACTGCTCGGAATATCTTACGAGGCTTTTGCTTTAAGTGTTTCATATTTAATATAAGTATAAGGCGTGAGCACGCAACAAGGGGTAGTCTAGATTCTTGTACATGCAGGAACATGGCATGTACTATTTCGTTTTAGAGATATCACGAATTAATCTATTTTGTAATTTTTCGACTATTGATAAATTAGTTTTAGGTGCATAACCCCGCACTGGGAAGGTATAAGTGATTACTGGACTCAAATTGGTGGTGTAAATAAGCATTTTATCTTTCCTAGTCATTTTGGAAAATCACCTTCAGCTTGAGTCTGCCAGCCTTTTATAGCTGCCGGTTAGTGGAGCCGAGAACTTTCAAGGCTAATCAGAGCGCATCTCGATTTCTATTGGACGGATCGGGAAGATTCTTAAACTTTCCAGTACTATCCATTTTGTCACCGAAGTCGCAAAATTCGTCGCCAAGTTGTCAAATAGTCACCAAACTCTGACATTACTAACGGTCTGTCCGCTCAGCACGCAAAAAGGCTGATCGTAATACAGTCTTTCTTACGATGATACTGTTCATGCTAGGAAGTAAAAATACAGGTTTGTAACATTCTTGTAAAACCTTGCTATGCAAGGCGTTTTTTGGAATAATATATATACTAAACAGTATGCGAGAAAACTGTGAGGAGACCCCTTCTAGTGGTTCATTTTTTGCTCATCATTGGTGTCCTGCGTTTTAGCATTTCCTCAGGTAATTTTTTCTGCTTCTCCTCATTGGTGTCTTGCTGTTCAATATTTCTTCAGGTAATTTTTTTCTCATTATTGTTGTCCCGCTGTTTAATATTCTTTCATATATTTTTTTTTCCTTTTCATCATTGATATCCCGCTCTTTAATATTTCTTCAGGTAATATTTTTTCTCTCACCATTGGTCTTCTGCTCTTTAATTATTGTTCAGATGATTTTTTCCCTTCTCATCACTGGTGCTCTGTTTCTTAATATTTCTTCGAGTAAGTTTTTGTTTTTTCTTATCTTTATCGTTCCTTTTAACCATTCTGTTTTAGACTGTCTCCAAATTAACTTTTTATCTTTCTCGGTAAGGTCGTTCAGTGTCCGTTATATCTCTCCGAAATATTTTTTTTCGGGCTTTCACCTAACATTCTTTAAAATTCCAAGATCGTATCCTACTTGCGAAGGTAGAAAATTAACTTTCCAGGTCATTTTACAACTTTGTGCTTAGATCCTTTTTCCTTCACCTTGCTGTTATTTCTTTAAAAAAAATTACAATTGAATTCCTTTGTATTACTCAAAAACACTAGCGTAACAAGCTTGAAACTCAGGTATCCTTTTCAGTTAAATTCAATTCGTAATATTTGTAAATGAAACAACAATAATTAAAAGTTTTCGGATGTTAATTTTTTGAAATTTTCTTCTTTTAATTTAATTTACTAGTTATAGTTGATGAGAGATATCGGAGGAATTCTCCACATTTTAGTAGAATTAAGAAGTTGTTTCAGCACATTGGATGTGCTGTGCCGTGATAAAACTGTCCCACTCAAACATACACACCAAGAAACCAAATTTTCGTTATTTTTTTTTTCACTGAAACGTAAAAAACCCCGATGTTTGAATCAGTTTTCTTTTGGTAGAATTTCACTTCTAAATTATACCATAGAAGCCATGCAAATTTCGTGCTATCTGATTGCCGTATAATTTCATGAATAAAAAAAAAGCAATATTTACACAAACTATCCATTTTCCATTTAAAATTGGCGCTGTCGAACACTAGAACTTAACTGTAACAAAGTGTAGTATGTATATTGTACCGAGCTTAAAGGTTCGTGTAAAGATGATAAACAATATCTCAAATATCTCAAGATGTTTTTTCGTAGAAATCTCTAGAAGATGCAGGTAATTACAGCAATTACGAGTCACAATTACGCAGCTCCAATTCAGGTAATACAACAGGAAACAGCTTCCGAACACAGAGATCTCTAATACTTCCGACAGATATCAGTGTCTAGGAAATGGACTAACACTCAAGTTTTCACTACTCTCTAATCATCCTGGTTTCGATTTCGATGGGAATTCGATGGGATGGGAATTTCGTGGGAGCACTCATCCTTAGAGCAAAGGACTATTTCCTTAATGAAGTAAATGGGGCTTTTAGTAGACTGACATGAGCTAGGTAGGTTCTTATCGTGTTGGGAATTTAGGATTTAGCTTGAAGCTGGGCTTGTGGTTGGTTGAGAAATAGTGAGTAATTAAGAGGTTGATTTCTATTGGTTGTTGCTGGTGGAGTGACCGCGGAAGTATGTTACCGAAAGCTGTCGTTGAATTTGTGATGTTGTTAGTGAGTTCTAATCCTCCTGGTCATTCGGGAGGTGGTATTTATATCTGAATTGGGGTAAAAAATTTAGAACTTTCGCCAAGATTCTGGAAAGTTTTAGGCTACCTCGCTTAATAATGTCCTAGAGCTTAGGCAGTGGAATTTTTCAAAACTACCTATTTTTTGCCAAGAATCTCTCCAAAAGGTAGCCAAGTTGGCAAATTTCATAAAATACGCCTAAATAGCTCGATTTTACCCCCAGAATCTGTCAGTATTTCAGATCTGTCTATTTCAAGATAAATACAAATACGTACAAAAATATTTAAAATGTTTTATAAAGATTTCCTTTGCATTCGTTATCCTATAACTAATTTCTGAGCCTTTAAAAAATGTTTTTCACTTTCCATTGACAAATTACTTTAAATGAAGTAAAGAATTTCGATACTTGTTTGAATCAAGACATGAACTGTTGAAAAAAAATTACAAAGTATTTTTTAAAAAATCTATATCAATTCTATTAGTCCTATTTATAAAAGTACTTTCGTCCCTTTAGGAAATAATAATTTTAAATAAAAAATGTTATAGCCCTATGTGACTAAAATTGATGATTGTTGTTGATTTCACGATGAGCCGAATATATCTTTTTATGTATTGTAATGGCTGATCCAAGAAAGAGTATCCAATCAAATGATTATGTTTTATTCAAGCCACACTTGATAGGTTTAAAATCACGAAATTCAAAATGCATAATTCATAATATTGGAATCAGTTTTTTCTAGATAGAAATACAACACTTAATTGTTTCCAAAGAAGGTATATATACATTGTCCCGACAATCCGCCAACAACGCAAAATTTCCTTTTTTTGTGGCCAAAGTTCTTTAATGCTTTTGAATATGTGGCAAACCAATTTTGGTGCATATACGATCTATTGGCGATCGTTTTTTGATTAGGCGAAAATGGTCGACGGGATAATACGAATGTACTACAAAGAAAATATTGATATATTTCGTGTGATTTGATTGCCATCCAACTGAGCAGATAAAAATTTGTAATACCCCCAAACAATGGTGTTCATGATTCTTTACTTTCCACAAAATTAGCGCTAAACCCTTATAATTTTCCTCAGGCAGTAAGGATCAACTAAAAAGAATTATGACAAATTGATTGTCTCCCTCTATTAATAATAGAAGAGAGTGGGAGAAGAGCAATAAAAGAGAACAGTTGTGAAATGAGGAAAACTTTGCGGAAGAGCAGCAATTACACTATTATTCCAACCTATTGTAATTGTCCCTCCAGTGTATATAAATTAAAGGGGGGGGGAAAGAGTTACATTTTTTTAGCTATCCGATTAATTCTATGTGTAACGGACTTTTATGGACTGTATGATGAATCTTTCTAACTTTTTGTGTTTCTGGCGAATTTCATATCCAATTCTTTACTTTTTTTTATTGTTTTTGTCTATTTTCGTATATTATCAGATTCTCAGAGTGACAAGGAAAGAGGATCGAATTCTCAAAAATGGAAAAGTAAAAAATTTCGACAAAAAAAAGAGGAAATCTGCTATCACAAATTTCATGTTCTTATGTGAAACATCAAATTTTTTAAAATTATTTCTTTTTAAATTAATTTAAGTTATTAAACAGTTTTAACCGTTTTGAAACAATCACGTGACTATCAGATTACGCTTGTGTCAATATTAAAAAAAAACCTAGGTTTTTTTCTTCTTCTTTTTCTTTTTTAATCTTACAACTGTTTGAGCTATAAAACTTACTTTTTTTCTTTTCCTCGAAAATCCGATTTAAATCTGTTTGGAACGATCACTGGACTATGAGATTAAGCATGCGTCAATATTTAGAAAATAACATCTTTTTAAAATTCCTTTTTAATCACAAAACTGTTTGAGCTCTAAAGCTTTGTTCCCCCTCCCCCAAAATTCAATTTAAATTTGGCTGGATTAATCACGTGATTATTATAATACGCAATCGTCAACTCTTAGAAAAGCGATGGTGTTTTTTCAACTCAAAATCGTGCGTCAATTTTTTTTGCCTACTAGAAAAATTGATAATTAAAAACAAACTTTTTTATCTATATTCGTGTTCATTCCAGCCTTCTTCTTTGGGCTTCTTCAGGGAGTAATTTCCTTTGACCATACCCTTTAATGACCAAACTAGAGAATCAGGTACATGGCGGACATTCGCGCCAAACTGCAACTTTTTATAGGCGATAAGTTGCCAAATGTTACAATCTTCTTATCATTACTTAATAACAATTAAAGCCTTAAAAAGCGATAAATTGCAAGTTTTTTACCCATGCATATTATGGCTCCAAAAACCTTAAATGGAAATAATATGATGTTCACGTAAGATAAAAAAATGAAGAATATAATTTAAATGTTAAAATTATGCTCAAGATATATTGTAGTTCTGCAGATTTAATGAACGGGATGCCATTGTACAAAATTTTCTAAAAATGAAAGATAAAATGAAATGTATTCGATCAGTTTAACGAGATTTAAATATAAATAAAGATACCTTTTTAGGTTCCACATCTACTACTATACAATTTGTCGATAATCAAATATAAGTTTCACACTTATAAATGACAAGACAAAGAATAACATCAATTTTCTAAAAGTAATTAAATAACCAATTTATTAGATATTGATGAAATTTTTATTTTATTTATTTATTGCATTCTAAACTATCCTACAACTATGTTTAAAAATGTATACTTTATTTTAATACGTTATGTGACTGCTTTTATTGGTCTTAAAATAGTTAAATGAACATGATTAAATCTATAATCAAATCAATTGCTCAAACGACGGCAACTTTTCTTAAACTTCAAAATTTGAGAACAAAGTTTATAGTACCTATGAATATAGAAAGCTAAGGAATTATACAGAATGTAATCTATTAGCGAGTTTTAAAATGGTCTGGCTCATTTGATATTCTAATATTATTGAAAAAAAAAGATGATATTGCAGACGATAAAAGGATTTTGTAATATTTTAATATTTTATGCAAAAGTAACTGCCGTTAAAAATACCATACACTAAAAGATTTAATTCTAACAACTTTTCTCTTTTGAGTTACGTGAACTAGTAACGAATAAATGTCGATCCGCTTTTCTATTATTAAATCTTAAATAACGCCATTTCGTTGACACAAAAATCTTAAACGTAAGGAAAATATAATCTCTGCTTAAGTTTTGGTACCCATCCATGTATTAAACTATCTTTAAATATTATGAAGAGCTTAATAGTTAAGGGTTTTTAACTATTCCGTAAAGAAATAAAGAATTAATGGACGTGTAAGCGAAAAAGGATTAGAATTTAAAATGAGAAAATGTTTTCGCTGTCTTTAGCTTATAAGATAAAAAGTTTACAAATATTTTCCCGAAAAGATTGGTTACTTTTAGGTGAATTCAAAAATCCTTATTTCTCACTATTAAAATTTGGGGGATAGAATATAATTATCAATCGAAAACTGCTAAAGTTCTAAAAGAAATAGAAGTATTCTTTTAAAATTAATATGAGCATTTTGTAAACTATTCATATAATATAAAAGAAAAAGTGACATTTTTTGAGTTACGTTAAATTTAAAAATGAAACGAGTTATAAAGCATTTGATAAATCACAGGGAGTGTTAACTTGTTGATTTTTCTCCTTTGTTTACAGTATTTGACAATTTCTGCATTTAGTAGTTTAGAGAAAAAAATAGGGTTGAGCA
The DNA here is from genome assembly GCA_026289955.1 of Argiope argentata. Classification (NCBI taxonomy): domain Eukaryota; kingdom Metazoa; phylum Arthropoda; class Arachnida; order Araneae; family Araneidae; genus Argiope; species Argiope argentata. The sequence continues at coordinate 2,948,579 of JAOUZG010051355.1, forward strand.
CCTCTTTCCCCCTTGAGTAGAGAGCGCTTCCTTGTGGTGTTTTGCAGAAGAGAATCAGTTGAACGCCAGACCTGAACCCTGCTATCGACCATTTTCCCACCATACTGTTCTTTAACCTAATTTTCTATGTGTGTCTGTAGTAATAAGTGTTTGGCAATTTTGTAGAGTAGCTGTGTTTGAGAAGATTAAAAATAATGTATTTAAAACCGGGCAGTTCCTTAAAAAAACCACAACACAACATTGTAGAGTACATTATTCAAACTTTTTTCAATTCCAAAATTATAACCATATCAACAATTTTTGAGCTCAAATCATGTATTTAATTTAATTTAATTATTTAATTTTAACTGTATATATCGCTCGCATGCACACTTACAAAAAGAGCATCAATTTTTTAAAAACAGATTTCTTTCCGAAATCAGAACAGTTTTTAGATCCTAGTGATTAATTTAGTCTGGCTTATGAAGCTAGCACCACAGAAACTTGGCATCTAAGATACGGAGGTCGGCTTTTTGGTATAGTAGTCATGTTACTCGGCTACTGGCCCTAGTCTCGAGGGTTCGTATCGCGACCTTCAATCGGTACATTGGTGACCTTGACAATGAAACAGTCGTGGCGCCATCTACCCGCAGCAAAAACAAAGTCGTCAGACGCACTTGACGCAAGCAGGCAAACAAACAAAGTAGTCAGACACATTTGACGCAATAAAGCAAGCGAAAAAAAGCCATCAGCCCCATTTCACGCAAGCAAGCAAGCAAAAACAAAAGTCGTCAGACTTACTTGACGCATGCAATCAGCAACTCGCCATAACGCTTGGCGCTATAAAAATCGTTCCTCTCTCCACCGATTCATTGGTGGGGGAGTCTTCAAAAGTCAGATAGCATCTACGATACCGAAATCAACTTTTCTATTATGGTCATATTACTCGGCTACTGGTATCGCGACCTCCAATCGGTTCTTTTCATTCATTAGGTTAGCTGCATTTCTGCTTTATTGTCTACACATACACGTGTATAAATAGATAAATTAGATGGGTTAAACAGAAAACTTTATAATTTTTTTAAAAATCGTGTGAGAACAGAATGTTTTGATTTGAAGTTTTTGAAGTCTCAAAGACAACAAATTAGCAATTTATCGCTTCTTCTGAGGAATCAAGTTTTTTGCTTTTAGGAATATTACAAAATAATGCAGAGGGTTGTCCTGTTTAGTAATTAATAGCCTCTTCCCCCCCAAATCCATTTAAAAATGAAATCTATGGTCGCAAATTTCAAGTTATGATGTGAGAACATTGATATTTTTTAATCACTAGTCTTAATTAAGGCCTTAAACCAGTTTAAACCGGTTTGATAAAATTACGAGACTTCTCTCTTTCTCTTTCTCTAATGATAATTTTTTGAAACTTTAATTTTCAATTGTTCCAGCTGACAAACAAAATTTTGGAGCTCGACCGATTTTAAGATAAAATAAAACGATTCAAATGAAATCTGCTATGCATATTTCAAAGTATCATGTCAGAACATCATTTCTTGAACGGACAAGCACCTCGTGCTCGTGCAAGTTAAATTATATTTTTATTCATTTTAATTGTTTCATTGAATGAGTCACTTTAATATCGCAAACGGCCTAAAAAACTTTGTCTCGCAGTCATTGTTTTTAAAAAATGTCACATTTCCTATCTATTTCATTTTATATAATCACGGACTCAAAATGATATTTTCTAGGTTTTATGTGCTGGAGTCATTGGCTTATTTTTTTAAAAAAAATCAGAGCTTTTGTGAATGGAATGGCAACGCGTTATTAAAAGATGATTTTTTTGAGGTGCTCGTGAAGATAATAAAATTTCAATTTTTCGCCTACGGCTTATTTTTTATTTCTTGCCTACGGATTTTTGTTGACAAACCTCATTCCCAAAATAACTTCATGTTCTGATGTGATGAAAAACCAGTAATTTCGACGAAAAGTTCACTATTACTGGAAGCTATCGTATATGTGATAAAGTACAATGAACGTAGAGCAGATTGATATTAAAATTATATTCTAATATTTACAGTATTTTAAGAAGTATAATCAGTAAGAATATGCTTATAATATTATTAAAGAATAAATATAAGTTGCTTTTTACAAAGCTATGTTAGTTAAAACTGAAAGAAAATAATAAAAAAAACCGGTTGTTTTCTGAGCGTGAGATTAATTATTTAAAAAGTAAGAAATCGTAAACAAAGTTGAAGATGATGCCATTTCATAGAAATGACAAGCAAAAAGCAATTGATAATAAATTTAATTAAATATCTCAAACAATATTGGCAAAACAAACCTCAAATATCATGGGTCAGGTGACACGCTATCTACCAATGAAAAAACGAATATTTCTTGCCTTCAAATTTCGGAGACATCAAAACCTCCTGACTCAAACAACATTATGTTCTCACATAATAATAATAAAAATAATTTGTTATTCAAAACTTTAAATCAATGGCAACATTAATACATTTTTTGTTGTTGTTAAAATGTTTTTATCAAGTGAGAAACTGATGTTATATTCGTTTTAAATTTTTGAAGCAACAAAATGAGTGTGCAGCGGTTATTGTTTTTGGGCCATAAAATTTCCGCTTTTAGAGTTCTTAGAAAATAATAAAAATGGTTGTCAGATTTGGCAACTTATCACCAACAAAAAGTTACAAATTCGTGTGAATGCCCACCATGTACCCGATTCTCGATATACCGACGCATGCGAATTATGATAGTCACATGATTGTTTAAATCGGTTAATCTCAAACATCGTCTTAAAATTAATATCGTTCTCACATGGTAACATGAAATATGAGGCAGCAGATTTTTTTTTCTCAAAATCCGATTTCCATAATCCACCGCTCTACTTAATCGTGTTTCCCAAATATTACGTTCACCGGCAGACCAACAAATTTCCAAAATTGATTAATTTTTTGGTTTTAGAGAGATCTTTAATGTGGAGATTCATTATAATACTTCGATTGAATTTTTTGGTAACATAAAATACTATATTTAATTTAGTTTGTATAATGCTTAGTAGCAAAAAAGTCCTCCCCGGCGGGGAATCGAACCCCGGTCTCCCGCGTGACAGGCGGGGATACTGACCACTATACTACCGAGGACTCGAAGATGACAAATTGCACATCAAACAAAAAGCTACATTTTTCATAAATGCCGAGAAAATTTCTATTTTTATAAGATAAAATTCAATTAGAGATATTATCATTTGCAATATTTTTTTAAAAAATATTCTATGCTTTTTTTAATCACTATTTCGACCTTTTAATAAATCCAAATATACCTTTACCTTGTTTGACAGATAAGACACGAGAGATAACCGAATTTTGATGAATTTCAAAAGAAAAATTTCCAAATTCAGAATTATATATTTAATAAAAGTTTTTTTTTTTTTGGACTACATCAATTTTTTTAGAAAGCTGAAATATATTGAAAAATTATCAAAATAATTGAAATTTAAACAAAAATATTACGGAGTGAGAACATCGGACATTGCTGGAATGTTTTAGTTTAACACATTTTTTCTTCTTCACTGGAACAAAAAAAAATCTTTTCGGAGAAAAAGAAAAATTCCTTTTATTCTGCTTACAACTATGAAAGAATTTGCATACATTCTTGGCTCTATTTTTACTTCATAAATGTTATTTTTTGAAAATAAAATCTAACTTCTTGATACGGCCTCCGTGGCGCAATCGGCTAGCGCGTTCGGCTGTTAACCGAAAGGTAGGTGGCTCGAGCCCACCCGGGGGCGAATTCGTTTTGCTGAGATCCTTTCAACAGATGGCGCTGATAGGTATGTTCACCGATAACTTGGTTCTGCTAACATCCATACATAGTATAAAATGAAGTCTCTTGAAAGCGTCTGTGTGTTTGGAACCACAAAAACTAAAGATATAGTTTATGGCTATTGGAGATATTTATACCTATTTTGTAGAGCATTTATTGGGGAAGGTTTTAATGAATTAAAATCGTATTAAAATAAAAACTGTAGTTTTATAATAGCGATTTTAATTTATCTGCGCATACGCGAAAGCCTCAAACTGCACATGTGCAAATAGCAAGAGTTGTGTTATGCGATATATTTCTTTGTTACCATCAGATTTTAAACAGCGATTCAAATCTCATTATGCCGATAACAAGGAAATCCAACCTCAAAATGATCGCCGGTGTTTTTTGTCTACAGATATATCGTATTTTTACCTTTGTAACGGTCTAAATATTTCTGAACGTGTGCTATAAAAAATTGTTTTGTATATATGTTTATGTTTTTTTTTTTTTTGATGTTGCATAACATGCCCATGTCATATCGAGTGGAGGCTAGACTTGAGTTTAAAAGCTAATTTTTCTTCTTGGATGTTATGCCAGGGGCAACGTCGTGCGGTTACTGCTAGTCTTTAATAAAACATTCGAGTTCTAGGACAAAAAAACCTGTAATGAAGAAGCATGGTTTGATGAAGAGGATAAGACTGTGATTGTAGGGATTTGAAATATTTTTTCTTCAAATCCCTACCAGCATTATCGGGAATTCCATTTGATTTGTCGTCATTGAGGTTTTTCGCTTTACTTTTTATCGAAGAAAAATTAAGTAGAAAAAAAAAAGGATAACTGTTTGAATCATTTTTTACAACAAAGGAAAATAATGTAATATGATAATAGAAATATATAAATTTTTAGAAAAAGGATTGAGATGTTGTATTGCTAAGGAAATTGGATTTGATGATTTAAAATTTGACTTTAGAAAGGAATGAGCTAAATTTTTTTTTATCTATGGAAAGAAAATTTGATATGTTGATATCGAAAAGCAATTTTTTTGGAGAATGTCTATTTGCCAATTAGAATAGTTTCCAGAATCAAATTGCCTCAAAGCATATTGCTACTGATGTAAACATTGAATCGATTGGATTGTTTAAAATCGGATTGTACTGAACTGAAAACAGAGCAGAATTATGCGCTTTCACTGCACACTAATTCACGGTACACTCTTGAGTACCTGGGTGACGACTCTCCGTCCTAGTTTTCTGTCATCCATCGTGATTAAATGAGGGAAGTAAGATATGGCATCGGTAACATTGCCTAGACATTGGAAGTGGGTTACGATACTCTTGCGCGTCGTATGTAAAATACAAGTTGTGACATTAAAAGAGCAGCATTCTGCTCGTTGTTCATTGTTTCCTCAATGCGTAATGGACTTTAATTACTGTCGCCGTTTCTGATTATAGCGGTATAGTATGTACGATATTCGTAAATTGTTCTTGGGGTATGTTGAATGTTTTTTAAAGTTTTCTCAGAGTAGGTTGTAAAGAGTACGAAGGAGAATTTATGCACAATACAGAACAATACAGAGACTTGATTCTGGTGTAACTGCAGAAACTGGCGATTGCTTCTATGATTTTTCGGGTCACAGTTACATTTTACTTGGTTTGAGATAAATAGGGGGTGTTGTTGTTGTTTCTTTTGGCACTTGTCACGCTGAGATAGTCATAAATTTAAGCCTATTCAGCGTCTCTTGTTTTGTAGTAGAGCCAACTAGGGCCAAGAGTATGACTTTGGTTTCTCACTCATCACGTTCGCTTGCACAGATCCTTTTTTACAGAGGGGGCACATTCACACACCTTACAGATAGAACACAGAAGAACAACCATGCCCGAAACGGGACTCGAACCCGGAAAGCCTAGATAACGGTGATGATGCACTACCCCCATGCCAGGACGCCGACTGAATGGAAGGTTTAGTACTCAATAAGAAGTGAGAAAATGTGTTTTTAACATTGAGTTTTGGTGTAAAAACTTTGTTTTCTTTTATTGGTGAGCAAAGAAATGAATTTATAGAACTCCGGTCTATCCGGCTTTTTTATCCGGCCTACCCCTCCTCTACGTTAGGCCGGATACTCCAGAGAGTATTGCACTGTGATTTAATCATGTAAATATGAAAGATCTGCAATTATTCGAGTTCTACAAATTAATTCTGAGTCGTTAGCCACTGGTTTATCTTTTCCAATGAAAATAAATAATACTGCATAAATGAGTTAAGAATTGTACTTTCTTTTATTTGAGTCAAAATATAAATTGTTGAAATAAAATTATATTTTAATACAATATATTGTTCCAAAATAATTCTCACACAAGAAAGATGCGAAGATGCAGACTTTATTGTCTATGAAAACGAATGTGGCACACAAGCTGTAAATTCTCAGCGAATTAACTCTACTTAATTTCAAGTAACAGCAAATTTACAGATTGTCCGGCAACCAGAGAAAAGACGCTCTCACAAGCTAAGCCAACCAACGTAGCTCGTTGTCAGAACTAAACTGATCACCCTCTTTTTTAAGGCTCGCCTTTTAAATAGCGTCTCACTAAAGTGGGCGGGCTAACTCAAAAACGGCGCGCTCTTTCTAGGTAAGTTTGGAACTTCCTCGAATATTCTCTAAGAACAAATCTTTACTTCTTAGCTTTTACAACATATTTCAGCGTGTAGTAAAAACGGTTAGAGACCTCATTACTTCGCCAACATACCTACATCGCCAAATTAGTCAAGTACGGCGATTTTCAGTTGTAAATTTTTAAGCGATTTTCAGTTCCATTTAGAAGGGCCTTTTCTTGCTGATGAGCGATTCCATCGCAATTCATTTTATACAGCTAAAATATTTATAATTATTTCCCAACAGTTAATAAATATTTACAATATTTACATCTAATTTACACATAACAATATAGATCTTATCAATCAAATTAAATAAATATTTTGGATATTTGGATTTGGATATTAAATGAACATTTTTAATCTTTTCGGTGACTAAACTAAGGGAGTTATGACTTGCTGAATAAGTTTTTCTAAGCATTTTACCTGCTGACCAAGAAATATAATCCAACAATTGACTGGATTTTCGCAAGGTAGTATTTGATTAGTCTAAAATAATGAAAATCACAGTATATATATTCGGATTTTTTTTTTTTTTTTTTTTTTTTTTTTTTTTTTTTTT